>JAIUJO010003741.1:0-112500 GCA_023846275.1 Vanilla planifolia
TAGCATAGCCTAGCCTAACTAACTATGCTATACTCTGCTCTGCTCTACTTTACTCTACTCTCCTTTGCTCTACTATACTTTGCTCTATGCTACTATAGTCTAGCTTGGTCTAGCTTAACCTTGCTCTACTCTACTCTAATATACTCAATTATACTCTACTCTATCCTACTATGCTTTACCCCACTCTACTCTACTCTACTCTATTCTACTATACTCTATTCTAAACTAACCTAAGCAAGCCTAGCCTAACCTAGCTTTGCTCTACTCTACTCCTACCCAGCCTAGCCTTAGCATGTCATGCCTAGCCTAACTTAGCTTTGCTCTACTCTGCTCTACTCCACTATGCTAAGCTCCCATCTTCTTTACTCTACTCTACAATGCTCTACTCTACTCTACTCTACTCCACTCAACTTTAGCTAACCTAGCATAGCCTAGCTTAACCTAGTTCTACATTACTTTACACTCCTCTTCTCTAGCCTAGCCTAAGCTAGTCTATCCTAGCCTAAGCCTCACCTAGCCTAGCCTAACCTACTCTATTTTACTCCATTCTACTCAATGATACTCTACTCCATAATACTCTTCTCTACTCTACACTATTCTACTCTACTCCACTATACTTACTCTGCTCTACTCTACTCTAACCTAGCCTATCCTAGTCTAACCTGGCCTAACTTAGCCAAACCTAGCCCTACTGTACTCTACTCTACTTTGCTCTACTCTACTCTACTCATTTTGCTCTACACTACTCTTCTGTGCTCTAATCTACTCTACTATACTCTTCTCTACTCTACTCTACTCTACTATGCTCTAATCTACTCTACTCTATCCAAACTTAGCCTAACCTAATGCAGCTTTACTCTACTCTACTCTAGCATAGGCCAACCTAGCTTAGCCTTACCTAACCTTACTCTACTTTCCTCTACTATGCTCTACTATGTTCTACTCTACTCCACTCTACTCTACTCCACTCAACTCTGCATTACTCTACTCTAACTTATCCTAATCTAGCCTAACCAAGCCTTACTTTACTCTATTACACTCAACTCCAGCTTAACTTTGCCTAACATAGCCTAGCCTAGCCTAGCTTAGCCTAACCTAGCTTTACTTTACTCTTCTTTATTGTGCTATACTTTTTTCTACTCTACTCTACTCTATTCATCTCTACTTTACTCTACTCTACTCCATTATGCTCTGCTTTACTCCATACTCTAGCCTAGCCTATCCTAACATAGCTTTACACTACCCTAAGATATTTTGCTCTACTTTATTCTAGCCTACCATACCCAAGCCTATTCTAGCTAGTCTAGTCTTGCTTAAACTAGCCTAACCTTACTCTACTCTACTCTACTCTACTTTACTATTCTCAATTCTACTCTAACCTGCTCTACTCTAACCTAGACTAGCCTAACTTAGCTCTATTCTGTTCTACTCAGCTCTACTCTACTCTAGCCTAGCCTTCCTATCCTAGCCTAGCTTAACCTCACCCTACTCTACTCTACTCTACTCTACTTTACTCTACCCTATCTTAGATTACTCTAGCCTAACCTTGCTTAGGTTATCCCAACCTATCTTAGCTCTACTATACTCTAACCTGGCCTAACCTAACCTTGCCTGACCTAGCTCTACTCAACTATACTATACTTTACTCTCCTCTACTCTACTCTACTATACTCTACTCTAACCTAGCTTAGTTTAGCCTAACCTAGCTTTGCTCTACTCTACTCTACTCTACTATGCTCTATTTTTCTTTGTCCTACTTTGCTCTACTCTAATCTAATGTGCTCTACTTTGATCTACTCCACTTTAGTCAGGTCTACCATCATTTAGATCACAGACATGAATTAATTGGAAAAGAATTTAATTTAAAACTAATACCTTTTAAAGATTATTTTTAATTATTTTTTAAGCCAAAACTCAAACAAAATGTAATATTATTTTTTTAAAAAATTTAGTTTTAATAATGATCTCTATCAATTATTATGAAAAAACTTAATATATTATAGAAATAACCAAAAGGGACACTTAAGAAAAAACTTTGTATATAATATATGAGTTTAATAAATTAATAAGTATTTTTTTGTAATAGTTTTACAAAATATATTTCATAAAAAAATGTTTTAATTCAATTTTTTTAATAATTTATTTCATAATTAGAAATTTATAAAAAATCTATTTCAAGTAAATATTTAAAAATAGTTTTAAATTTTCATTTATTAAAAAAAATTATAAAAAAGATTATCATTAAACATCTTTTAATAGATAATTGCATAAATCATAATAACTTTTATGTAATATAAATTTAAATTACTTTAAAATTTATATTTATATTTTTTTATTTAATAAAAACTATTTTCTTTAGAATATTTTTTCCTACTGCTTTCTTAAAGAAAAGGAAAATATTTAGCCTTTTATTAGATTTTTTTTAGCGAGAGAAAACATTCAAAAAAACCTGAAAACTTATTTAATCTATACAAAATATAAAAAATATTTGCAAATGTTTTCTAATAATCTTAAAATCTATGACTAATACGATGCAGATATTGTCATTTAAGTTAATTTTAAAGATAATTTTGAGTGATAAACATTTTAAAAAAAATAGATTTAAAATGAATTTTTAAAATTATAATAAAAAGTTGTATATTGAATAAATTAATTATGTATAGTGACTTCATAAATAGTTATATTTTAAAATAAATAAAATAGTATTCACTTTTTATAAAAAAAAATCCCACTTTTTCGTTATTTTTTAAGAATAAAATTAGCATTTATTTTGGTCAAACTATGTTTTATATTTTTTTATTAAAAAAACTTAACAATGTGCCTATAAAAGTGTATAAACTACTTGACTCTACCCTTCTCTACTCTACTCTACTCTGCAATACTTGTATTAACCTAGCATAGCCTAACCTAACTCTACTCTATCCAAGCCTAGCCAAGCTTTGCGTAACTTATCTTTTCTGCTCAGCTCAGCTCTATTCTTCTCTGCTTTGCAATGCTCTGCTTGGCTCTATGATGCTCTACTCTACTCTGCTCTGCTCTGCTCTCCTTTACTATACTTTAGCCTTGCCTAACCTAACTTAGCACTACATTATTCTACTCTACTATACTCTACTGTACTCTACTCTACTCTACTATACTCTACTCTAGCTTTGCCTTCCCTAAACTACCTTTGCCTGGCCTAGCTTAGCCTACCTTAACCTAGCTCAACTTTCCCTTACTATACTCTACTCTACTCTACTCTAAACTACTCTACTTTATTCTAACCTACAATACTCTACTCTAACCAATCAATCCTAACCTAACTTAAGTCTACTCTATTCTACTCTATTATACTCTATTATAGCCTAACCTAGCCTAACTTAGCTCTATTTTACTCAACTCTACTCTGCTCTACTTTGCTCTTCTCTGCTCTACTCTGCTTTACTCTGCTCTACTCTACTCTACTCTACTCTAATCTCCTTAACTGTACTCAACTTTATTTTACTCTGCTCTATTCTATACTACTCTACTCTACTCCAATATAGCCAAGCATAAGCTAGCTAGAATCTTCTCTACTCTACTCTACTTTACTGTACTCTATTCTACTTTACTCTAGTCTACTCTAGCCTAGCCTATCCTAACCAAACTCTACTATACTCTTGTCTACTTTGCTCTTATTTTCTTGGCTTTGCATTGCTATACTCTGCTCTCTACCATTTTCCACTCTACTCTACTCTATGCTACTTTAGCCTATGTAGCCTACACAAGCCTAACATAGCCTACCTAGCTCTACTCTACTCTACTTTACTATACTCTACTCTACTCTACTCTAACCTAGCCTAACCTTTCCTAGCTTTACTTTATTTTACTCTAGTCTATTATAGCCTTGCCTAGCCTATCTTAGCTCTACTCTATAATTCTTTACTCTACAATACTTCACTCTATTCGCTTGCTCTACTTTGCTCTACTCTGCTTTCTTATAATCTACTTTACACTAGCCTAGCCTAGGCTATCCTAACCTAACTTTACTCTACATTACTTTACTCTAGCTTAGCCTAACCTAGCCTAACTTAGCCTAGCCAAGCCTAGCCTAAGCAAGATCTATTATACTCTACTATACTCAACTATACTATATTATACTTTACTAAACTCTACTCTACTCTACCTTACTCTGCTATACTCTATTCTACTCTACATTATTCTATCCTAGCCTAAACTAGCTTAGCCTAACCAAGCTCTACTTGCTTTGCTTTTCTCAGCTTTACTCTACTCTGTTTAGCTTTGCTCTACTCTACATCAACTTTGCTCTACTCTACACTGCACTACTATGTCATTCTCTAATCTACTATACTCTGTACTACTCTGCTCTGCTCTACTCAACTCTGTTATACTCTACTCTACTCTAGCCTAGCCTTTCCTAATTTAGCCTAACATAAACTTTACTATAATACACTCTACTCTACTCAACTCTAGCCTAGCCTAGGTTAGCCTCCCTAGCCTGACCTAACTTACCTTTGCTCCACTATACTATACTCCACTCTATTATACACTACTCTACTTTACTCTAACCTAGCCTAACCAAGCCTGGCCAAACCTAACTCTACTCTACTCTAACCTAGCTTTGCTTGGCCTAACCTAGACTTACCTAGTTCTATTTTACTATGCTTGGCTTTGCTCCACTCAACTCTGCTATACTCTATTCTACTCTATTTTGCTCTATTATACTCTTCTCTACTCTATTATACTCTACTCTAATCTACTTTACTCTACTCTACTCTATTCTATTATACTCTAACTTAGCAAAGCCTTGCCAAACCTAGCTCTACTCTATTAAACTCTACTCTACTCTAACCTTTCCTTACCTAACCAAACCTAACCTACCTCTACTCTAATCTCTACTCTACTCAACTCTACCCTACTCTACTCTAGCCTAGCTTAACATAGCTTAGTCCAGCCTAGCTTCGCTTAGCCAAACTTAGCTCTACTCTACTCTACTCTACTATACTTTCCTCTACTCTACTCTACTCTACTCTACTCTAACCTAGTGTAGCCTAATTGAGGCTAGACTAGCTTAGCCTAACTAACTATACTCTACTCTATTTTGCTTTGCACTACTATACTCTACTGGGCTCTGCTCTACTGTACTCTACTCTTCTTTGCTCAGATCTTCTTTTCTAGCTTAGCTCAGCTCTGCTCTACTCTAACTGAGCTCTACTCTACTCTACTATTGTTTACTCTGGCCTTGCCTAGCCTAACCTAGCCCAGCCTAACGTTTCTCTACTTAACTCTATTATACTCTACTATACAATATTAAACTCTACTCTAACCTAGCTTAGGTTAGCCTAGGCTGACCTAGCTCTACTATGCTCTTCTATACTCTAGTCTTGCTTAGCCTAGCCTAGCCTAACCTAGGTCTGCTTTACTATGCTCTACTCTACTATACTCTACTCTATTGTATTTTAGCCTAGTCTAGCCTAGCTTAGCCTAACTTCACTCTACTCTACTCTACTTTACCTTACTCTACTGTAGCCTAGCCTAGCCTGGCCTACCCTAACCTTGCCTAGCCAAACCTAGCCTAATGTAGCACAACCTAGCTTTACTCTACTCTACTCTATTTTGTTCTACTCTTCTTTACTCTACTTTATTTTGCTCTACTCTACTTTATTCTTCTCTTCTTTACTCTACTCTACTCCCTCTACTCCACTCTACTCTACTCTACTCTACTTTCACCAAGCAAAGCCTTGCCTAGCCTAACCTAACTCTAATCTACACTACTATAGCTTAGCCTAACCTTGCTTAGCCTTGATTAACCTTGCCCTGCTCTGCTTTACTCTGCTCTACTCTACTCTACTATACTCTACTCTACTCTACGCTGCTTTGCTCTTCTCTACTCCTTGCCACTCTACTCTACTCTATAGTACTATACTCTACCCTAACCTAGCCTAACTTAGCTCTACTCTACTCTAGTCTACTCTATTCAACTCTCATCTACTCTAACCTACTCTACTCTACTCTACTCTAATCTACTCTACTCTACTTTAGTCTACTCTACTCTACTCTACTCTAGCTTAGCCTAGCCTACCCAAGCTTAACCTAACCTAACTTAGGTCTACTCTACTCTAATCTACTCTACTCTACTTCAACCTAGCCTAGCCTACCCTAGCCTAAGCTAGCTCTACTTTACTCTACTGTACTCTACCCTACTCTACTTTACTCTATTCTACCCTATGTTTCCCAAACCTAGCATAGTCTAGCCAAATCTAGCTCTATTCTACTATACTCTACTCTATTCAACTCAAGCCTAGCCTTGCCTAAATTAGCCTAGTATAGCTTAACCTACCTCTACTATAATCTACTCTTTTTTACTCTACTCTGCTCTATGTTGCATTGCTTTGCTCTACCCTACATTACACTACTCTGCTCTTCTACTCTCCTCAACTCTACTCTACTTAACTTTACTCTCCACTACTCTGCTCCACTTTATCTCCTTTCCACTACTTTACTCTAGTCTACTCTACTTTACTCTATTCTACTTTCACTTACAATAATCTACTCTACTCTACTCTGCTCCACTCTACTCACTCTACTCTAGCCCAGCCTAACCTAGCCTTACTAATCTAGCTCTACTCCACTCTCCTCTACTCTAGCCTATCCTAACCTACTCTAGCCTAGCTTAGCCTAAACTAGCTCTATTATACTCAAATCTACTCTACTCTACTCTATGCTACTCTACTCTACTCTACTCTAACTTAGCCTTGCCTAGCCTAACCAAGTCCTACTCTATTCTACTCTAGCCTTACCTTCCTTAACCTAGCCTTGATTAGATCAACATAGCCTAACCTAACTCTACATTCCTTTACTCTACTCTACTATGCTCTTATCCACCCTGCTCTTCTCTACTCTAACTTATTTTGCTTTGCTCTACTTTGCTCTAATCTTTACTCTAGCTTAGCCTAACTTAGCTATATTCTACTCTACTTTACTCTACTCCCCTCTGCTCTATTCTAGCCTAGCCAAGCCTTGCATAGCACAGCCTTGCTTAGCATATCCTTGCCAAGCTTAGCCTTGACTAACCTAGCTCTACTCTACTCTAATCCTTTTTTACTTCACTCTACTCTACACGACTCTACTCTCCTCTACTATAACCTAAACTAGCCTAGCGTTATGTAACCTAGCCTAGCCTAACTTTACTCTACTATGCTCTTCTTTACTCTAGTCTACACTACTCTACTCTACTCTGATCTACTATACTCCACTCTACTTTACTCTCCTCTCCTCTGGTATGCCCTTCTCTACTCTACTCTACTTTACTCTAGCTTAAACAAGCTTACCACTGTAGCTAGCCTAGCCTAGGCCTAGCCTTAGTCCAACCAAACCAAGCTCTACTCTACTTTACTCTACCCTACTCAACTCTATTATAGCCTAGCCTAGCTTAACCTAACCTACCCTATCCTAGCCTAGCCAAGCCTTAGCTATACTCTAGTTTACTCTACTTTATTCTACTCTAACTGAGCCTAGCCTAACCTAGCCTATCCTAACCAAGCTCTATTCTGCTCCACTCTAATCTACTCTACCCTACTCTAGCCTACCCTAGCTTAGCCTAACCTAGCTATATTTTGGTATGCTCTTCTCCACTTTACATTGCTCTGTTTTGCTATGCTCTACTCTTCTATGCCCTGCTCTATTGTACTCAAGCTTAGCTTAGTCTAACATAGCTCTACTCAACTTTACTCTACTCTATCTACTCCACTCTCCTATACTCTACTTTACTCTAGCTTGGCCTAACCTAGCATAGCCTAACCTAACTATGCTTTACTCTACTATGCTCTACTATGCTCTTTTCTACTTTTTCTAGTTTTCTCTACTCTACAATGTTCTTCTCTACTCTACTCTACTCTACTCTACTCTTCCCTATTGTACTATACTTTACCTTACTTTATTCTATTCTACTCTACTCTACTCTACGATACTCTAACCTAGCCTAGCCTAATTTAGCTCTACTCTTGCTAGCCTAGCCTACCTTAACCTAACCTAGCTCTACTCTACTTTACTCTCCTCTACTCTACTCTTTCACTCTACTTTGCTCTATTCAACTCTCCTCTCTATTGCTCAACTCTGCTTTACTCTGCTCTATTCTATTTTATTCTACCCTACTTTGTTATACTCTACTCTACTCTACTCAACCATACTGTAACTTAGCCTGGCCTAGCCTAACCTAGCTCTACTCTACTCTACTCTACTCTATACTACTCTAGCCTATTCAAGCCTGCCTAGCTTAGCCTAGCAAAGTTTAGCCTAGCCCAGCCTAACCTAACAATACTCTATTATACTCTACTCTATTCTACCCTACGCAACTCTATTCTACTCTACTCTAACATAGCCTAACCTAACTTAGCCAAGCTTTATTATACTCTACTCTTCTTTACTTTATTCTATTCCACTTTAGCCTAACCTTGCTTAACATTAGCTTTGCCTAGCCTAACCTAGATCTGCTTTACTCTTCTATGCTCTGTTATGTTATGTTATGCTCTACTCTTCTCTACTCTACACTACTCTGCTTTGCTTTCCTTTTTTTTGCTCTATAGTCTAGCCTAGCCATGCTTAGCCTCCTAACTGAGGTCTATCCTTCTTTTACTCTACTCTACTACAGCCAAGCTTAGCCTAGCCTAACCTTGCTCTACTCTATTCTACTCTACTCTACTCTAACTTAGCCTTACTTAACCTAGCCAAATCTAGCCCAACCTAGCCTAGCTTAACTAAGCCTAACTTTGCTATACTCAACTATGCACTACTCTGCTATACTTTACTCTCCTTTGCTCTTCTCTACTCTACTATGCTCGGCTTTGTTCTGCTTTACTGTGCTTTATTATACTCTACTCTACTCTATTATAGCCTATCCTAGCCTCACTAAGCCTAGCCTAACTCTACTCTACTTTATTTACTCTACTCTACTCTACTTTAGCTTGGTATAGCCTAGCCTAGCTTAGCCCAACAAAACCTAGCTCCACTCCACTCTACTCTACTCAACACTTCACCACACTTTTTTACTCTACTCTACTCTATTCTACTATGTTCTACTCAACTCTAACTTACCCTAATCTAGCACTACTCTACTTATTCAACTCTACTACTACTCCTTATTATAATCTACATTACTCTAGCCTAGCCTAGCCAACTTAACCTAGGTCAACTCTAGTCTGCTCTGTTCTATTATTGCCTTCTCTACTCAATTCTCCTCTACTTTGCTTTACTCTACTCAGCTCTACACTACTTCTGCTTTGCTTTTTTGACTCTACTTCGACTCTAACACATCTTTTATCTGCTCTACTCTACTCTATTATACTCTACTCTATTACACTTTACTCTTCCCTACTTTACTCTACTCAACTATACTCTAGACTAGGCTAGCCTAGCCTAACCTAACTCTACTATACTCTACTACTATAGTCTTGCCTAGCCTATCCTACCCTAGCCTAACCTAACCTAGTTCAACTCTACTCTACTCTAATCTACTCCACTCTAGTCTTCCCTAGCTAACCCTAACCTAGCTTTGCTCTGCTCTTCTCTTCTTTGCTATACTCTGTTATACACTACTTTACTCTACTCTAATCTACTCCACACTGCTCTACTCTTGTAGCTTAGCCTAGCCTAGCCTAATCGAGCTCTATACTACTCTACTCTACTCTACTCTGTTCTAATCTTGCCTAGCCTAGCCTACCTTTACCAAGCCAAGCTTTGCCTAACCTAGCTATACTCTGCTCTACTCTACTCTACTCTAATCTAATCTTGTCTTGTTTAACCTAGCCTAACTTAGCTCTACTCTACTATACTTTTCCTAGCCTACCAAGCAAATACTTTCCTAACCTAGCTTTTCTCTGCTCTGCTCTTCTGTTCTTTTCTCTACTCTACTCAGTTATGCTCTACTTTCCTTTACTCTATTCTATTCTACTCTATCCTACTCTACTCTACTCTTTCTACTCTATTATGCTCTCCTTTACTCTCCTCTACTATACTCTACTCTACTCTACTCTAATATACCCTAACTAATCCTAACTTTTCCTGGCCTAATTAACTCTATTCTTACTCTACTCTACACTACTCTACTCTACCTAACTCTTGTCTGCCTAAGCCTAGCCTAACCTAGCAAGCCAAGCCTAGCCTAAACTAGCAGTACTCTATTCTACTCTACTCTACTGTAACGTAACCTAGCCTAACCTAACCTAACCTAACTCTGCTCTACATTACTTTAACCTAATTGATCCTAGTTTAACCTTTCTCTACTCTACTTTGCTATACTCTATTCTACACTACTTTGCTCTGCTCTACTTATCTCTTCTCCACTCTACTCTACTTTCCTCTGCTCTCTTCTGCTCTGCTCTACTCTACTATTCCCTACTCTATTCTACTCTACTCTGCTCTACTCTATACTACTCTACTGTACCCTAGGTTAGCCAAGATAATCCTAACACTACTCTACTCTACTTTATTCCATTCTAGCTGAGCCTAGCTTAACCTAGGTTTACTCTATTCTACTCTACTTAGCCTAGCCTAGCTCTACCCTACTCTACTCTACTATACTCTAATCTACTCTACTACACTCAACTCGAGCCTAGCCTAGCCGTGACTAACCTAGCTCTACTTAGTTCTACGCTCCTCTATTATGCTTTACTCTACTATGCTTTTTTCTTCTCTACTTTGGTCTATTTTGCTCCACTCTGGCTCTGCTCTCCTATCCTCTTTGCTCTTCTACTCTACTCTGTTCTTCTCCACTTTACTTTGCTCTACTCTGCTCTACTCTCCTCTACTCTACTCTACTCTATCCTACTCTAACTTAGCATTGATAATCCTAGCCTAACTTAGTCTACTCTACTCTATTCTACTCTACTCAGCTCTTGTCTAGCCTTGCCTACCTTAGCCTAACCTTGCTTAACTTTACTCTACTCTACTCCACTCTACCCTACTCTTCTCTACTCTGATCAACTCTACTCTTTTATTCTATGCCCTACTCTCCTTTGCTCTTCTCTTCTCTACTATACTTTGCTCTACTCTACTCTATTCTGCTCTACTTTTCACTACTTTACTCTTCTTTTCTTTGCTCTACTATACTCTACTCGACTCTATTTTGCTCTACTTTGTTTTGGTCTACTTTACTCTCCTCTACTCTACTCTACACTACCCTATCATAACCTAACCTTACCAAACCATGTTTAACTTAGCTTAGCTCTATTATACTCAACTCTACTTTACTTCAATACTCTACTATAGCCTAGCCTAGCATAGCCTAATTAACCTAGCTTAGCTTTACTCTACCCTACCCTACTCTACTCCACTCTATCGTAGCTTAGCCTAGCTTCGCCTAATATCCTAGCTCTACTTTACTCTACTCTACTCTACTCTACACTATTATACTCTACTCTATTATACTCTACTTTACTCTATTCTACTTTACTCTATTCTACTTTACTCTATTCTACTCTACTCTATTATACTCTAGCCTAGCCTAACCTAGCTTGACCAAGCCTAGCCTCACCTAACCTATCCTATCCTAGCTTTACTCTACTCTGCTCTGCTCTACTCTACTCTACTATACTCTAAACTAGCTTAGCTTAGTCTAGCTTAGCCTAACCTAGCTCTACTCTCCTCTACTCCTCTCTATACTCTTCTCTCTACACTACTCAGCTTTGCTTTATTCTACTCTACTCTGCTTTTTTCTTCTTTGCTCTGCTCTGCTATACTCTATGCTATTATGCTCCACATTGCTCATCTATTCTTTGTGTCGCTCTGCTCTGTTGTACTCTACTAACCTCTACTTTACTCTAGTGTAGCCTTTTCTCACTTAGCCTAACTAAGCTCTACTCTACTCTACTCTACTCTAGCCTAGCCTACCTTATCCTAGCATAGCCTAGCTCAATTCTACTTAACTTTATTATACTCTACTGTACTCTAGCCTAGCCAAGCTAAATCTAACTTTACTCTACTTTGCTCTACACTAGCATAGGCTAGCCCTACCTAACACAGCCTAACATTGCTCTACTCGGCTCTACATTATTCGTTTTTGGCTTTCTCTACTCTGATCTACTCTACTTTGCTATATTATTCTCTACTCTATTTTGCTCTACTATTCTCTACACTGATCTACTTTGCTCTACTCTACTCTACTCTACTATACTCTATTATACTCTCACCTAGCCTATCCCCATTTAGCTCAACTCTATTCTACTTTATTTTAATCATCTCTACTCTACCCTACTCTACTCTAACTTAACAAAGTCTAGCCTAGTTGAACCTAACTCTACTCTTCTCTGCTCTACTTTCCTCTAGCCAGGTCTAGCCTAGCCTAATTAACTCTACTCGACTCGAATCTACTCTACTCTATTATGCTCTACTCTATTGTACTCATGCCTAGCCTAACCTAATCTAGTTCTACTCTACTCAACTATACTCTACTCTACTTTTCTCTACTCATCTATACTTTACTCTACCCTAGCAAAACCTAGCTCTACTCTACTCTACTTTCCTCTACTATACTCTATCCTAGCCAAGCCTAGTTTATGCTAGCCAACCAGCACTAGACTAACCCAACCTAATATTGCTCTACTCTACTTTACTCTACCTTACTCTACTCTATTCTACTTTAACATAGCCTGGCCCAACCTAGCTCCTCTATACTCTACTCTATCCTACTTTACTCTACTCTTCTATACCTTACTCTAATATACCCTAGTTTAGCTTAGCTTAGCCTAACCTAACCTTTCTCTGCTCTACTCTTCTTTGCTCTACTCTACTCTACTCTACTCTACTCTACTCTGCTCTATTATATGCTAGCCAAGCCTAGCCTTACTTAGCTCTACAATACTCTACTCTATAATACTCTACTCTAATTGAGCCAAGCCTACCCAAGCTTAACCTAGCCTAACCTAGCTCTACTCTACACTACTCGACTATACTCAAGCTTAGTCTTGCCTAGCTCTACTCTACTCATATTTTCTCTTCTCAGCTCTACTCTACTCTATTCTACTCTTCTCTACTCTACTCTACTCCACTCTTACCTAGCCTTTCTTAAAAAAACTCTACTTTACTTTACTCTAGTCTATTACTCTAGCCTAGCATAGCCTCATCTAGCTTAGCTTAGCTTAACAAACCAAGCTTAGCTCTAATCTACTCTACTCTACTCAACTTTACACTAGCCTAGCCTAACCTAGCTCTCACTATTTTGTTATGCTCTACTTTGCCCTACTCTTCATTATTCTGCTCTACTCTAATATGCTCTTCTTTACTCTACTCCACTATACTCTACTCTACTATGCTCTACCTTGAAATACTCTATTCTACTCTACTTTGCTTTGCTCTACTCTACTCTACTTTACTCTGCTCTGTTCTACTCTACTTTGGTTTACTCTGCTCTGCTCTACTCTATGTTGCTTTGCTCTACTCTACTTTACTTAGCTTTACTCAACTTATTCTAATATACTTTAGTCAACTCTAGCCTATTCTACTCTACTTAGCTCTGCTCTACTCTATGCTACTCTACTCTGCTTTATTCTATCTTATTCCACTATACTTTGCACCACTCTACTCCATTCTAGCCTAGCTTAGCCTAGCCTAACCTAGCTCTACTCTACTCTACTCTACTCATCTCTACTCTACCACAGCCTAGCCTAGCCTAGCCAAACCTAGCTCTACTCTACTATACTCCACTCTACTATATTATACTTTAATCTACAATACTCTACTCTACTTTAACCTAGCCTTGCCAAGCCTAGCTTTGTATAGCTTAGCCTAACCTAGCTCTACTATGCTTTCTCTATTTTTCCCTACTCTGCTCTACTATGCTTTGTTTTTTCTACTCTACTCCACTCTGCTAAACTCTGCATTACTCTTCTCTACTCTGCTCAATTCTACTCTGCTCTTCTCGACTCTACTCTATGCTAGTCTACTCTAGCATAACTTAGCCTATCCTAGCCTAGCCTAACCTAGCTCTACTCTACTCTATTCTACACTAATCTACTCTAACCTAGCCTAGCCTAGCCTTACTCTACTCTATTCTACTCTAATCTACTCTAACCTAGCCTAGCCTAGCCTTACCTTTGGCTTAACCTAGCCAAGCCTGACATAGCATAACAAAACCTAACTTAGCTCAACCCTAATCTACTCTCTTCTACTCCACTTTACTCTAGTCTACTCTAGTCTACTCTACTCTATCCTATCTTAGCCTACCCTAGTCTTGCCTAGCTTAGCCTATCCTAGCCTAGCCCAACCTAACCTAGCTCTACTCTACTATCTTTTACTCTACTCTACTCTACTCTAACAAGCTCTACTCTACTCTAACCTAGCCTAGCCTAACCTAACCTAGCTCTCCTCTACTCTACTCTACTCTACTCTAGCCTAACTGAGCCTAATCAAGCCTAGCTTTTCCTAACCTTGCTCTACTCTAATCTACTCCACTATTCTCTCCTCTGCTATGCTCTACTCTAATTTATTCTGCTCTACTACACTCTAATCTACTCTATCTACTCCGCATCACTCTGCTCAACTCCATTCTACTTTGCTCTACTCTACTTTGCCCTATCCTACACCACTCCACTCTGCTTAACTAACCTCTAGACTACTTTAGCCATGGCTTAGCCTAGCCTACCCTAACCTAGCTTCACTCTACAATACTCTACTCTACTCTACTCTACTACAGGCTTGCATGGCTTAGCCATCCCTTGCTAAGCCTAACCTAACGTAGGTCTACTCTACTTTACTCTAATATACTTTAATTTACTCTACTTTACTCTAACATAGCCTATCCTAGCCTAACCTAACCTAGCTTTAGTCTATTTTAATCTACTCTACCATATTCTACTCTACTCTAGCCTACCCTTACCTAGCCTAGCTTAACTTTGCTCTGCTCTACTCTACTCTACTATACTTTATTGTGCTCTTCTCTACTTTGCTTTGCTTTTCTCCTCTACTTCGGTTTGCTCTACTCTACTCTACTCTACATACTTTAGCTAGCCTAGCTTAACCTAGCTCTACTTTACTCTACTCTTCTATACTCTACTCTAGCCCATCTTAGACTAACCTAGCCTAGCCTAACCTAGCTTTGCTTTCTCTACTCTTTTATGCTCTACTTAACTTTTCTTTGCTCTACTTTTCTCTACTTTGTTCTACTCTCCTCTAATCTATTATGCTCTTCTTTCCTTTACTCTAATCTGCTTTACTTTGCTCTACTCTACTCTACTCTGCTCTCTTCTTCTCAGCTCTGCTCTACTTTGCTCTGCTTTGCATTACTCTTCTCTGCTCTTCTATTACGGTCTACTCTACTCTTATCTACTTTGCTTTGCTCTACTCTACTCTATTCTACTATACTCTAGCTAGCCTAGCCTAACTTAGCTCTACTCTACTCTACTCTACTTTACTTGACTCTACTCTACTCTAGCTTATCTTAGCCTAGTCGAGCCTAGCAAAACCTAGCTTTGCTCTACTTTACTTTGTTATGCTCTACTCTACTTTACTTTGCTCTACATTTCTCTACTCTATTCTACTATCCTCTAATCTATTCTAGCCTACCCTACCTACCCTATCCTAGCCTAGCCTAGCATAACTTAGCACTACCTTACTGTATTATACTCCACTCTACTTGACTATACTCTAACCTAGCTTAGCCAAGCCTAACCATGCTCTATGCTTCCCTACTCTACTCTACCTTACTCAAGCCTAGCTTAATCAAGCTTATCATAGCCAAACCTAACCTAGCTTATCCAAACTTAACTTAGCTCTACTCTACTCCACTCTACTCTACTCTATTCTACTCTTTACTCTACTCTACTATACTCGACTATATTCCACTCTACTTTACTCTAGCTTAGCATAGCCTAATCTAGCTCTACTTTTGTCTACTCAAGGCTAGCTTAGCCTATCCTATGATGTCCTCTCCTAACCTAACCTATCTCTACTTTACTCTACTATACTTTACCCTAGCCTAGCTTACCCTAACATATTTTAGCTCTATTATGCTCTACTCTGAGCTACTCTACTTTGCTCTACTCAACTTTACTATACTCTACTCTTGAATTCAACTCTGCTCTACTCTGCTCTTCTATCCTCTACTCTACTCTACTCTATTTGTTCTATACAACTCTACTCTACTCTACTTTATCTATCTACTCTACTCTAACCTAGCTTAGCATAACCAAACCTAGCCTAACCTAACTCTACTACACTTTTCTCAACTCTACTCTACTATACTTTAGTCTAGCTTAGCCTACCCTAGCCTGGTAAAGCCTAACTGAGCTTTACTTTATCATACACTACTCAACTCTACTTTATTTTACTTCACTCTAACTTAGCTTTACCTAGTCTAACCAAGCTATACTCAACTCTACTCTACTCTAGCTTAATCTTGCCTAGGCTAATTTAACTCTACTCTGCTTTGTCATGTTTTGCTCTACTCTACTCTACTCTACTTTTCTTTACTCTACTCTACTTTGCTCTTCTCTACTCTGCTATACTCTACTCTACTCTGCTCTGCTCTGCTTTGCTCTACTCTACTCTTCTCTCCACTGTACTCCATTCTTGTCGAGCATAACATAGCCTAACCTAGCTCTACTCTAAGCTACTCTACTCTACTATACTCTACTCTGACCTTCTCTACTTTACTTTAATGTACTTAGACTAACTTAGCTCTACTTTACTCTGCTCAACTCTACTCTGCTATACTTTGCTCTACTTTTCTCTACTTTACTCTGCTCTACTATCCTCTACTTTGCTTCTCTCTACTATGCTCTACTATACTCTAGCCTAACCTAACCTATCCCAGCTCTACTCTACTGTACTCTAGTCCACTCTACTCTACTATACTCTACTCTAGCCTAGCTTAGACTACTCTATCTTAGCCTAGCCTTGCCTAACCCTAGCTTAACCCAGCCAAACCTAGCTCTACTCTACTCTACTCTACCTTATCCTACTCTTCTCTACTTTATTATACTCTACTCTACACTACTCTACTCTGTTTTTCTCTTCTCTACTCTACTCTCCCCTTCACTACACTACTCTACACTACTATACTATATTATGCTCTGCTCTACTCTACTCTACTCTACACTACTTTACTTTATTGTAGCCTAGCCTAGCTAACCTTACCTTGCCTATCCTAACCTAGCTCTACTCTCTTACTCTAGCTTAGCCAAACCTAACCTAGCATAGCTTAACTCTGATATACTTTACTCTTCTCTACTCTAATCTACTCCATTATATTTTACTCTAGCTTAACTTATCCAAGCCTCTCTTATCCTAAACTTACCTAACCTAGCTCTGCTCTGCTCTACTCTATACTATTCTACTATACTCTAGCAAAGCCTACCTAAGCCTAACCTAACCTAGTCTAACTTATCCCCTCTCTACTATACTCTACTCTATCACTCTATTGTAGCCTATCCTAGCCTAACATAGCCTAACCTAACCTACCATAGTTTTGCTTTACTATGCTCTACTCTAGCCTAGCCTAGCCTAACCTAGCCTAACCTAACCTACCTCTATTCTACTCTACTCTATTCTGCTCTTCTCCACTCTACTCTACCCTACTTTTTTATGCTCTACTCTATTCTACTTTGCTCTACTATATTCTAATCAACTTACTTCACCTCTCCTCTACTCTCCTCTCCTCCCTTCTCCTCTCCTCTCTTCTACTGTACTCCACTTTACTCTACTAAACTCTACTTTGCTCTACTCTACTCTACCCTATCCCACTCTACTCTATTCTACCCTACCAATCTCTACTCTACTCTACCCTACTTAGCTCTAACCTAGCCTAGCCTAACCTAACTATACTCTACTCTACT
This sequence comes from Vanilla planifolia, assembly GCA_023846275.1. Taxonomy (NCBI): domain Eukaryota; kingdom Viridiplantae; phylum Streptophyta; class Magnoliopsida; order Asparagales; family Orchidaceae; genus Vanilla; species Vanilla planifolia. The sequence continues at coordinate 17,805 of JAIUJO010003741.1, forward strand.
CTACACTAGCCTAGCCTAGCCTAACATCACTTTGCTTTGCTCTACTCTACTCAGCTCTTCTCTACTCTACTTTACTCTACTATACTCTATTCTACTCTACACTACTCTCACCTAGTTTATCCAAGCCAAACCTAGTTTAACCTAAATAAGCTCTACTGTACTCTATTCTACTTTAGCCTGCCCTGACCTAGCTACCCTAGCCTAACTTAGCTCTATTATACTTTACTCTACACTACTCTAATGTACTCTACTCTACTTTACTCTATTATAGCTTAGCCTAACCTAGCTCTACACTACTTAGATCCACTTTGCTCTTCTCTACTCTACTCTACTCCACTTTTATCTTCTCTACTTTGCTTTCTTATCCTCTACTCTACTCTATTATACTCTATTAGATATTACACTACTTTATTATGCTCTACTCTACTATACTCTTCTTTGCTTTGCTCTGGTTTTCTTTACTTTGCTTTGCTCTACTCTGCTCTGCTCTACCCTATGCTACTCTACTTTACTCTACTCTACTCTTGCCTAGCCTAGCTTAGCCTGGCCTAGCTTAGCCTAAACAAACTCTACTCTACTATATTCTAACCTAGCCCAGCTAAACCTCACTCTACTCTGCTCTACTATGTTATGCTCTACTCTGCTCTACTATATATTACTCTACCCTACTCTACCTTATTCTTCTTTACTCTGCTCCACTATGCTCTACTTTTCTCTGCTCTACTTTGTAATACTCTGTTCTACTCTACTCTAATTTACACTCCTCTACTCTATTCTACATTAGCTTAGTCTAGCTTAGTCTAACCTAACCTAACTTAGCTCTAATTTACTTTACTCTACTCTACTCAACTCCACTTTACTCTACTCCACTCTACTCTACTATACTATACTCTAACTTAGCCTAACTAGGCCAAGCCTAGCCAAACCTAACTCTACTCAACTCTACTCTGCTCTACTTTTCTTTGCTCTTTTCTACTCCACTCTACTCTACTCTACTTTGTTTTGCTCTTTCCTAGCCTACCCTAGCCTAACCTAAGCCAGCTCTATTGTTTTTTACTCTATTCTACTCTACTCTACTCTAATCTAGTCTAACTTTACCTAGCCTATCCTAGCCCAACCTTGCTCTATCCTACTCTACTCTACTCTACTCTACTCCTCTCTACTCTACTCTACTCTACTCAACTTTACTCTACTTCACTCTACTCTACTCTACTCTACTCTAGCCTAGCTTGGCCTAACCTAACTTTACTCTACCCTACTTTAACCTAGTCTAGCCGTGCCTAGTAGAGCCCAAGCTAGCTCTGCTCTACTTGAATGTACTCTTCTTTGCTCATCTCTGCTCTACTCTGATTTGCTCTGCTCTATTCTATTCTCCTCTACTCTGTCGTACTTTACTCTACACTACTCCACTCTACTCTAACCAAGCCTAGCCAAGCCTAACGTAACCTAACTCTACTCAACTCTACTATACTCTACTTCACTCTACTCTACTCCATTCTATTCTACTTTACTCTAGTCTACTTTAGCTTAGCTTAGCATAGCATTACTTTGCCTAGCCTATCCTAGCTCTACTCTACCATATTCTACTCTACTTTTCTCAACTCTGCTCTACTCTATTCTGCTTTACTCTTCTCTACTTTACTCTACTCTACTTTAGCTTAGCATAGCTTAGTCTAGCTTACCTTAACCTAGCTTGGCCTAGTCTAACTTAGCCTAAGGTAACTCTAATTTGTTATACTATGCTCTACTATACTCTGCTCTGCTATGCTCAACCCTCCTTCACTCTACCTTATTATGATATGCTCTATTCTTCTCTACTCTACTCTACTCTACTCTACTTTACTCAAGCCTAGCCTAACCAAATCGAGCTCTATTTTACTCTACTCTACTCTACTCAACTCTACTCTTCTCTTAACTAGTCTAGCCTAGCATACCCTAGCCTGGCCTTACCTAGCTTTACTCTACTCTACACTACTCAACTTTAACCTAGCCAAGTCTAGCCAAGCCTAACGATGCTGTACTCTACTCTACTCTACTCTAGCCTAGCCTAACATAGCTCTACTTTTCTCCACTCTACTCTACTTTTCTTTGCTTTTTTTCATTATGATCTACTTTGTCCTACTATTCTTTGCTCTACTCTACTCTACTCTACTCTCCTCTACTCTATTATACTCTAGCTAGCTCTACTCTACTCTACTCTACTTTACTCTAGCTTAGTTTAACATCAACTAGTCAAGCCTAGCCCAACCTAGCTCTACTCTTCCCTACTAACAATACTCTACTCTACTCTACTTTACTCTCACCTAGCCAAGCCTAGCCTAGCCTAGCCTCACCTATCCTTGCCTAATGTAGCTTCACTCTATTTTACACTACTATAATCTACTAAAATCTATTTTACTCTACTCTACTCTACTCTAACTTAGCTTAGCATAGCCTAGTCAAAACAAGCTCTACTCTTCTCTACCATACTCTACTCTAGCCAACCTAGCCTAACCTAGCATTACTTTGCTCTACTCTGCCCTACTATACTTTACTCTACTCTACTATACCCTGCTCTACTCTATTCTTCTCTACTTTGCTTTATTGTACTCTAGCCTAGCCTAGCCTAACTTAGCTCAGCTCTACTCTAGTCTAGTATACTTTATTATACTTTACTTTATACTACACTATTCTTTTCTACTCTACTCTACCCCTACCCTAACCTAGCCTAGCCTAGCCTAACTTAACCTAGCTTCACTCAACTCTACTCTTCTATATTATACTTTACTCTATTATAATCTACTTTATTCTATTCTACTCTACTAAATTATACTTTATTCTACTCTACTCTAACCTAGCCTAGCATAGACTAGCTCAACCTAACCTATCTTTATTATGCCCTACTCTGCTCTACTCTACTCTGTGCTACACTATTCTACTATGCTTTACTCTACTCTACTCTACTCTGCTCTTCTCTACTCTGGTTTACTCTTGTCTCCTTTGTTCTACTCTACTCTATTTTATTCTATTCTACTCTACTCTAGTTTACTCTACTCTACTCTACTCTAATATAGTATAGTGTAACCCACCCTAGCCTTACCTATCTCTACTCTACTTTGATCTTCTCTACTTTACTCTACTATGTTATATTCTACTCTACTCTACTCAACTCTACTCTAACCTAGCCGAGCTTAACCTGACTCTACTCTACTCTGCTTTACTCTGGCACAGCCAGGCTTAGCCTAGCCTAGACTAACTCTTCTCTACTCTACTTGCTCAACTTTTCTCTTTTTTCTTCTACTCTACTCTACTCTTCTCTGTTATACTTTGCTCTACTTTGATTTGCTCTACTCAACAATGCTCTGCTTTATTTCTTCTCTACTCTACTCTACTCTACTATGCTCTGCTCTAATGAAGCCTAAACTAACTTAACCATGCTCTACTTTACTTTGCTTTAATCTCCTCTGCTCAGCTTAGGTCAACTCAGCTCTACTCTGTTCTACTCTACTCTACTTTTTTATGCTCTACTCTGTTCTACTCTACTCTGCTCTTCCTTGCCCTACACTACTCTGCTATACTCTACTCTACTCTACTATATGTTATTGTACTCTACTACATTCTAGCCTAATTTAGCCTAGGCTAGTCAATATGGCCTAACCTAGCTCTATACTACTCTACCCTACACTACCCTACTCTACTCTATTCTACTTAAGCTTAGTATAGCCTAGCCTAGCCTATCCAAGCCTAACATATCCCTACTTTACATTACTCTACTCTACTCTAATCTTCTATACTCTATTATTCTCTCCTATAACATAGCTTAGCCTAGCATAACATAACTTAGCTCTACTCTACTCAACTTAAGCCTAACATGGCCTAGCCTAGCCTAACCTAGCTCGACTTTACTTTATTTTACTCTATCCTACTCTACTCAGATCTTCTATATTCTACTATACTCTACTCTAACTTAGCCTAGCCTAGCCTAACATAACCTAGCTCTACTCTTTTCTACTCTACTCTACTCTACTCTACTCTATTCTATTTTCTCTAGCTTTGTCTTGCCTAACATAGGCTATTCTTGTCTAACCTAGCCTAACCTAGCTCTACTCTATTCTACTCTAACCTAGCCTAACCTCAGCTAACCTAGCTCTAATCTGCTTTATTCTTCTCTACTCTACCCTACTATTCTATGCTCTACTCTATTATATCTTTCTTTGCTCTATTATGCTTTGTTCTGCTCTACTCTACTTTGCTCTGCTCTGCTTGCTCTACTATACTCTACTCTATTCTAGCCTAGTTTAGCCAAACCTAACTCTACTCTGGCCTAGCCTGGCCTAACCAAGCCTACTCTAGCCTAGCCTTGCCTAGCATAGCCTAATCTAGCTCTACTCCACTCTACTTTACTCTATTCTACTTGAGCTTAGCCTAGCCTAGCTTAGCCTAGCCTAACTTAGCTATACTCTATGCTATCCAATTCTACTTTACTCTACTTTTTTCTACCCTAGCCCAACTTAGCCTTGCCTACCCTAGCTTAACATTGCTCTGCTCTACTATATTCTGCTATACTCTACATTGCTCTACTCTCCTCTCCCCTCCTCTCCTCTCCTCTACTCTGCTCTACTTTGCTCTACTTTACCCTACTCTACTCTACTTTATCCTACTATACTCTACTCTACTCTACTCAACTTTACTCTACACTAAACTAATATATACTACTCTACTCTACTCTAACTTAGCCTAGCTTAGCATAGCCTAACCAAGCTTTACTCTACTCTACTCGACTCATGCCTAGCCTATCTTAGCCTACTCAAACCTCGCTCTGCTCTTCTTTGCTTTACTCTGCTCTGCTTTGCTCTACTCTACCTTACTCTACTCCACTCTATTGTACTCTTGCCTAGCCTAGCCAAACTTAGCTCTACTATACTCTTTCCTAGCCTCGCCTATCTTAACCTAACCTATTCTAGCCTATCCTAGCCTAACTCTACCTAGCCTAACCTAGCTCTACTCTACTCTACTTTTCTCTACCCAACTCTACTCTACTCTACTATACTCTACTCTTCTCTATTCTACTCTAACCTAGCCCAGCCTGGTATAGCTTAACCTTGCTCTACTCTAATCTACTCTACTCTACTCTACTTTACTTTACTCTACTCTAATCTAGCCTACTCTAGCTTAATGTAGCATTGCCTAACTTAGAAGAGCCTAACATTATTTTGCTTTGCTTTGCTTAGCTTTCCTCTGCTATACTCTACCCTACTTTGCTCCACACTACTATGATCTACTCCACTGTACTATGCTATGCCCTATTATACTCTATTAAACACTACTCTTCTTTAACTTAACCTAACCTCACTTAACCTAACTTAGCCTAGCTCTACTCTACTCTACTTTACTCGAACCAAGCCTTGCTATCCTTGCCTAACCTTGCTCTACTGTACCCTACTCTATTATGCTCTACTTTGCCCTTCTCTACTCTACTGTACTATGCTTTATTCTTCCCTACTTTGCTCTGCTCTACTCTACTCTAATCTACTCTACTATGCTCTATTCTACTGTACTCTAGTATAGTTTAGCCTAGCCTAGCCTACCTTACCCTAACCTAGCTCTACTCTACTCTCGCCTAGCTTAGCCTAGCCTAGCCTAGCATTGCTTAACCAAGCTCTACTATACTCTACACTGCTCTACTCTACTCTACTCTACTCTATATTGCTCTACTCTACTCTTCTACTTTACTCTGCTCTGCTTTGTTATAGTCTACTCTGCTCTACTCTACTTTACTCTACTCTACTCTGCTCTACTCTACTCTATTCTACTCCAACCTAACCTAGCCTAGCTTAAACTTGCTCTAGTTTACTCTACTCTAGCCTAGCCTAGCCACATCTTGCTCAGCTTAGCCTACCTAGCTCTACTCTACTCTATTATATTCTACTCTATTTTTGTCTACTTTGCTCTGGTCAGCTCAGCTCAACTCTACTCTACTCTATTATACTCTAGCCTAACCTAACCTAGCTATACTCTACTCTACTATATTATAATCTAGCCAAGCCAAGCTTCGCCTAACCTAGCTTAGCCAATCTTAGCCAAGCCTTGTTTAACATAGCTCTACTCTACTCTACTCCACTCTGCTCTATTATTTTCCACTCTTCCCTACTCTACACTACTCTACTCTACTAAAACCAAGCCTAGCTTAGTCAAGCCCAACTGAGCTCTAGACTACACAACTCTAGGCCAACCAATCTTAGCCTACCATAACCTAACTTTGCTATACTCTCCTCTGCTCTGCTCTGCACTGCTCTACTCTACTCTTTTCTGCTCTACCCATCTTAGCCCTATTATGATGTTCTCTACTCTACTCTTATCTACTCTACTCCATTATACTCCATCATAGCCTAGACTAACCTACATTCTAGCTAAGCATAGCTATACTCCACTTTACTCAACTCTACTCTACTTTACCTAAGCCTAGCATAGCCTAACCTAGCTTAACGTAACCTAACCTTGCTCTACTCTACTTTATTCTACTCTACTCTAGCCTAGCCTAGCCTAGATTAGCATAGCATAGACAATCCAACCTCTACTCTGCTCTATACTGCTCTACTCTACTCTGCTCTACTCTACACTACTCTACACTACTCTACTCTACTTTGTATTGCTCTGCTCCACTCTTCTACTTTGCTCTTCTCCATTATTCCTTCCTCTACTTTACTCAACTCTACTCTACTCTCCTCTCCTCTACTCTACTCTGTTCTGCTCTGCCCTACTCTACTCTACTCTAATCTACTCTATTATATTCTACTCTACTCTACTCTTCTCTACTTTAATCTACTCGACTCTAGCCTAGCCTCACCTAACCTAATCAAACTCTGCTCTACACCACTATACTCTACTCTACTATATTCTAGCCTATTCTTGCATAGCTTACCTAAGCCTAGCTTAACCTAACCTAGCTCTACTCTACTATACCCTACTCTAACTTTCTCTTGCCTATATCTACTCTACTCCACTCTAATATACTTTAATATTTACTCTAGCCTAGTCGAACTTAGCTTAGCCTAACCTAGATTTATTCTACTCTACTATACTCTAGCCTAGACCAGCATTGCTTACCATAGCTTAGCTTAGCATAGCTAGCCTAGCTAGCATGCCTAACATAACTCTACTCTACTCTAATCTACTTTACTTTGTTCTACTCTACTTTGCTTTACTATACTCTACTATAACCTAGTCATGCCAAGCCTTTCCTAACCTAGGTTAGCCTAACCTATCCTAATCTAACTTCACTCTACTCTGCTTTACTTTACTCTACTCTGCTCTTCTCTGATCAACTCTACTCTACTTTACTCTACTCTGCTCTGCTCTACTCTACTCTTCTTTGCTCTGCTCTACTCTACACTACTCTACTCTAGCCTACCCTAGCTTAGCCTAACATAGCTTTACTCTATACTACTATAATCTACTCTACTATACTCCACTCTAGCCTAGCCTACCCTAGCCTAGCATAGCCCAACCAAACCTTGCTCTACTATACTCTATCCTACTCTACTCTACTCTACTCTAGCATAGTTAAGCCAGCATAGCCTACCTTAGCCTCGCTAACCTAGCCTAACCTAGCTCTACTATGCTCTAGGCTTGTATAGCTTAACTTAGCTCTGCCTACTTTACTCTACTATACTCTATGTTAATCTACTCTACTCTAGTTATCCTTACCTAGTTTAGCTTAACCTAGCTCTATCCTACTTTACACTACTCCACTCCACTCTAGCCAAGCATAGCCTACCCTAGCTTAGCCCAAAGAAACCTAGCTCTACTATACTCTACCTTACTCTACTCTACTCTACTCTACATTACTCAACTCTACTCTAGCCTTCCCTAACCTAGCCTAGCTCTGCTCTACTTTATTCTATGCTGCTCTATTCTAACTTAGCCTAGCCTAACTTCTCCTAACCTAGCTCTACTCTACTCAACATTACTCTGCTCTATTCTAGTCTATTATACTCTAGCATAGCTAGCCTAGTATAACTTATCTTTGCTCTGGCCTACTTTGCTCTACTATACTATGCTCTATTTCCTTATGCTTTGCTCTACTCTACTATACATAGCCTATCCTAACCTAGCCAAGCTTAACCAAGGTCTACTCTAGTCTACTATACTCTACCATAGCATTGCTTTACCTAAACTAGCTCTACTCTACTTTGCTTTCTTTACTTTGCACTTTGTACTCTACCCTACTCTACTCTACTCCACTTTGGTCTCCTCTATTCTACTCTACTCTACTCTACTCTACTCTACTCTACTCTATTCTATACTACTCTACTCTAGCCTAGCCTTGCCTATCCTAACCAAGCGCTACTCTACTGTACTCGACCATAGTCGAGCCCATCCTACCCTAACCTAGCATAGCTTAGTCTAACCTAGTGTAGCTTATATTAACCCAACTCTACTGTGCTTGGCTTTGCTCTGCTCTGCTAAATTCTGCTCTACACTACTCTGCTCCTCTCTACTCTACTCTACTATACTCTTCTCTACTCTGCTTTGCTTTGCCCTTCTATGCTCTACTATGTTATACACTGCTCTGCTCTACTCTACTCTAGCCTTTTCTAAGCTAGCCTAGCCTGCATAATCAAGCTCTACTCTACTATACTCTAACCAATCCTAGCCTAAACTAGGTCAACACTACTCTACTAAACTCTACTATACTTTACTATACTCTGACCAAGCTTAGACTAGCCTAGCCTAACCTAGCTTTATTAACTCTATTATGCTCTAGCATAGCTTAGCCTAGCCTAGGCTAGCCTTGAATTGCCTCACCAAGCTCAGCCTAACCTAACTCTGCTTAGCTTAGCTCTATGCTACTTTAAACTACTCTATTTTTCTCTACTCTAGTCTGCTCTACTATACTCTAGCCTAGCATAGCCTATACTAACTCTACTATACTCCATTATACTCTATTATAGCCTAGCATACCTAGTCTAGTCTATCCTTGCCTAGCCTAGCCAAACTTAGCTCTTCTTTATGCTACTCTACTCTACTCTACTCTGACCTAGCTATAACCTACTCTACTCCACAATAGTATACTCCACCCTCGTCTAGTCTATCCCAGCCTGACCTAGCCTAGCATAGTTTAGCCTACCCTAACCTTGCTATACTTTGTTCTACTCTGCTCTGCTCTACTCTGCTTTTCTCTACTCTATTATACTCTACTTTGCTTTACTGTACTATGCTCTGCTCTGCTCTCCTCTACTCTGCACTGCTCTCCTCTCCTCTACTCTACTCTACTCTACTCTACTCTAACCTAACCTAGCTTAGCCTAGCCTAACCCTACTCTACTCTATACTACCCTACTCTACTCTATACTACCCTGCTCTACTCTACTCAAGCCTAGCCTATCCTAGCTCTACTTTACTCTACTTTGCACTTCCTTCTTCCTTGCTATGCTCTGCTCAATTCTACTCTACTCTACTCTTGCCTAGCCTAAACTAGCTCTACTATACTCTATTCTACTCTACTATATTATGCTCTACACTACTCTACTCCATTCTACTCTTCTTTACTCTAACCTTGCCTAGCCTAACCTAACTTAGCTCTACTATGCTTTGGTCTGCTCTGCTCTACTCTACTCTGCTCTACTTTTCTCTTCTCTGCTCCACTTTACTCTACTATGCTCTTCTCTACTTTGCTCTGTTATGCTCTGCTCTACTACATTCTTCTCTACTCTACTCTGCTTTATTATACTCTACTTTGCTTTTATCTGCACTATAATTTTCTACTTTGCTTTGCCCTACTCTGCTTTACTCTACTCTACTCTGCTCTACTCTACTCTACTCTAGCCTAGCTTACCTTAGCTTAGTCTAGCCTAACCTAACAAAGTTGTAGTCTACTCTGTTCTACTCTACTCTGCTAAAACCTAATGTAGTCGAACAAAGCTTTGCTTTACTCTACTCTGCTTTGCTCTACTCTACTATATTTTACTCAACTCTATTAACTCTACTCTTCTCTGCACTATTCTGCTATGCTCTATTATACTCTACTCTATACTTCTCTAGTCTACTCTACTCCAGCTAAGCCAAACCTAATGTAGCTCATTTCTAATCTACTTTAATCTACTCTACTCGACTCTAGCCTAGCCTAATTAACTTAACTAGCTTAGCCTCACCTAGCTCTACTATATTCTACTCTACTCTACTTTGCTCTACAATGCATTACTCTTCTTTGCACTGCTTTGCTTTTCTCCACTCTACTTTACTCTGTTATCGCTAAGCATAACTTCACTTAGCCTAAACCAACCTAGCTTTACTCAACTCAACTCTACTCTACTCAAGCCTAGGCTGACCTAGCCTAGCCCACCCTAACTTGAGCGAGCTCTACTGTACTCTACTCTACTATACCATATTAAACTCTACTCTACTTTACTCTACTCTACTCTACTTTGCTCAACTCTTCTTTACTCTACTCAACTCTAACATCACACAACCTAGCCTAACCTAGCTCTACTCCACTATGCTCTTCTCTTCTCAACTCCACTTTGCTTTGCTCCTCTCTATTCTGCTCCGCTCTACTCTCTTGTTCTCTACCCTACTCTACTCTCCTCTACTCTATTCTACTCTAGCCTAGCTTTCCCTAACCAGGCTCTACTCTACTCTACTCTAATCTATACTACTCTACTCTACTTTAGCATTACCTTTCCTAGCCTACCCTAACCTACACTAGCTTAGCTTAACCTAACATAACTCTACTCTACCCTAACTTAGCCTAGCCTTGCCTAACCTAGCCTTACTCTACTCTACTCGAGCTTAGCTTAGCCTAGCCTATCCTAACCTTGCCTAGTCGAGCCTAGATTAGCCTAACCTAACTCTACTCAGCTCTACTCTACACTGCTCTACTCATCCCTGCTCTACTCCACTTTGCTCTGCTCAGCTCGGCTCTACTATACTCTTCTCTACTCTATTATGCTCTAGCCTTGCCTAGCCTAACCTAACCTAGCTCTATTCTACACTACTCTACTTTACTCTAACCTAGCCTTGCCTAGCTTTGCCTACCCTAACCTAGCCTTGGAGCTGGCCTAACCTAACCTAGCTCGATTTTAATCTACTTTACCCTACTCTGCTTTAGCTTAGACTAGCCAAACGTTGCTCCTCTGCTCTACTTCTCTCCACTTTACTTTACTCATCTCTACTCTACTCTAGTTAGCTCTGCTCTACTAATCTCTATCTTACACTACTCTACTCTGGCCTAGCCTAGCCAAGCCTAACATAGCTCCACTCTACCCTACTCCACTCTACTCTACTGTGCTTTACTCTTCTCTACTCTAGCCTGGCCTAGCCTAGCTTAGCCAAACTAAAGCTAACTCTACTCTACTCTAATTTACTCTACTCTACTCTAACATAACCTAGCCTAGCTTAACCTAACTCTACTCTACTCTACTATACATTACACTAACCTAGGCTAGCTAAGTTAGAGTAGAGTATAGTAGATTTGAGTTTAGTAAAGTAGAGTAGAGTTGAGCTAGTTTAGGCTAGGTTTGGTTAAGCTAGGCTAGAGTAGAGTAGAATAGAGTAGAGTAGAGTAAAGTAGAGCAAGGTTAGGCTAGGCTGGGCTAGGTTAGAGTAAAGTAGAGTAGAATAGAGGAGAGTTGAAGAGAGCAGAGTAGAATTGAGTAAAGTAGAGTAAAGAAGAGTATAATAGGGATGAGTAGAGAGGAGTAGAGTAGAGTAGTGGAGAGTAGAGCAAAGAATAAAAGAGTTAGGTTAGGCTAAGATAGGCTAAGCAAGGCCTAGTTTGGGTAAGCTAAAGTAGAGTAGAATAGAGTAGAGTTAGGCTACGCTAGGCTAAGTTAGAGTAGAGTATGGAAGAGTAGAGTATGGTAGAGTAGAGTATAGTGGAGTAGTATAGAGTGGGGTTAGGCTAAGCTAAGCTAGAGTAGGTTAAGTTAGGCTAGAGTGTAGTAGAGTAAAGTAGAGTAGAGCTTGATTAAGCTAGGCTAGGCTAAGCTAATTTATGTTAGGGTAGAGTAGAATAGATTAGAGTAGAGCAGAGCTGAGCTGAGCAAAATAGAGTAGAGTAGAGCAAAGTAGAGTAGAACTGAGCAGAGAAGCAAAGAGTGGAGTAGAGTATAGCATTGTAGAGCAAGATTTGGCTAAATTAGGCTAGGCTAAGCTAGGTTAGAGTAGATTAGAGTAGAGTACAGTATAGTATGGTATAGTAGAGTAAAGTAGAGCTAGGTTAGGCTAGGATAGGCAAGGCTAACCTAGGCTAGACGAGGTTAGCTTAGGCAAGAGTAGAGTCATGTAATGTAGAGCAGAGTAGAATTGAGCAGAGCAGAGTAAAATAGACTTGAGTAAGTTAGAGTGGGATAGAGTAGGGCAGAGTAGATTAGAGAAGAGTAGAGTAAAGTAGAGCAAGGTTAGGTTAGGCTAGGCTAGGTTAGAGTTGAGTAGAGTTTAATAGACTAGAGTACAATAGAGTTAGGTTAGGTTAAGCTAGGCTAGGCTAGGTTAAAGTAGAGCAAAGTAGAGTAGAGTAGAACAGAGTAGAGTAGAGTAGTGCAAGCTAGTAAAGTAGAGTAGAGTGGGTAGAGCAGAGCAGAGCAAAGTAAAAAGAGCAGAGCAAAGTAAAGTAAAGCATAGTAGAGAAGATAAGTGTAGTGTATAGCAGTGCAGAGAGGAGCTAGGTTAGGCTAGGCTTTGCTAACTTATGCAAGGCTATACTATGATAGAGTAGAGTGGAGTATAGTAGAGTAGAGCAAGTTTAGGTTAAGCTAGGTAAGGTTAAACTAAGCTAGAGTTGACTAGAGTAAAGTAGAGTAGAGTAGAGTATAGTAGTATAGACTAGAGGGGCAGAGAAAGAAAAATAGAGTGGAGTAGAATAGAGTAGAGTAAGGCAGAGCAAAGTAGAGAGATGTAAAGTAGAGTGGAGTAGAGTTAGGTTAGGCTAGGCTAGGTTGGGCTAGAGTAGAGTAGAGTAGGGTAGAGTAGTGTAGAGTAAAGCAAAGCTATGTTAGGATTGGCTAGGCTAGGCTAGGTTAATGTAGTAGGGTACACTAGAGTATGTTGAGTAGAGCTAGTTTAGTCTTGGTTTAGCTAGGTTAGGTTTGGCTAAGCTTGGCAAGAGTAAAGTAGAGTAGAGAAGAATAGACCATAGTAGAGTAGAGTAGAGCATAGTAGAGTAGAATAGGGCATAATAGAGCAGAGCACAAAAGAGCAAAGTAGAGCACAACAAAGGAAAATAATGTAAAGTTGAGTAGAGTAAAAAAGAGTAGAGTAGAGCAGAGAAGAGAAAAGTAGAGTAGAGTAGGGCAGACCAGAGCAGAGCTTAGTTAGGTTAAGTTAGGTTAGGCTAGGCTAGAGTTGAATAGAGTATAATAGAGTAGAGGAGAGTATTGCTAGGTTAGGTTAGGTTAGTCTAGGTAAGAGTAGAGTAAAATAGAGTAGAGTAGAGTAGAGCAGAGCTGAGTAGAGTAGAGCAGAGTAGAGTAGAGAAGAGTAGAGGAGATTAGAGCAGAGCAGTGCAAAATCGAGCAAAGCAGATTAGAGTAAAGCAAAGCAGAGAAGATCACAGTAGAGCAAAATGGAGTAGAGCTATGTTAGGCTAGGCTAAGCTAGTGTAAAGTAGATTATAGTAGAGTGGAGTTGAGTAAAGTAGAGTAGAGTAGAATAGAGTAGAGTTTTTCCAAGGTAGGCTAGGTTTGCCTAGGTTAGGCTAAAGTAGAGTAAAGTAGAATGGAATGGAAATAGGTTAGGCAAGGCTATTCTAGGTTATAGTAGAGTAGAGCTAAGTAGACTAAAGTAGATTAGGATAGAGTATAGTAGAGTAGAGTTGAACAGAGTAAAGTAGAGTTGAGTTGAATAAAGGCTAGGCTAGAGAATTATTAAGTAGAGTAGTGCAGTGATGAATAAAGTATAATAGAGTATAATGGATTACATTGAAGTAGTACTTGGCTAGGCTCGGCTAGAGAAAAGAAGAGTAAAGTAGCATAGAGTATATTATAATAGAGTAGATTAGAGCTAAGTTAGGCTAGGCTAGTTAAGGTAAGGTTAGGCTAAGCTAGAGTAGATTAGAGCATATTAGAGTGGAGTATAGCTAGGTTAGGTAAGGCTAGGCTTGGCTAGGCTAGAGTATTATAGAAAAGAGTTGAGTAGAGCAGAGTAGAGTAGAGCAAAGCAGAGGAATGTATAGTAGAGTAGAAGAGAGCTAGATTAAGGTAAGATAGACTAGGGTAGGCTATAGGTTAAAGTGTATAATAGGGTAATGTTAGGTTAAGCTAGGCTAAGCTAAGTATTTTAGAGGATAATAATATAAAGTAGAGTAGAGTATAGTATAGTATAGTAAAGTAGAGCAAGGTTAGGCTAGGTTACATGAGGATAGGTTAGGTTAGGCTAGAGTAAAGTAGAGTAGAGAAGAGTAGAGTAGAGTAGAGTATACAATTTTAGGTTAGGCTAGTCAAGGCTAGGCAAAAGTAAAGTAGAGTAGAGTATCATGGAGTAGAATGGAGCAAAGCAGAGTAGAGTAGAGTAGAGTAGAGCAGAGCAAAATGTAGTGGAGCAGAGAAGAGTAGAGTAGAGTAGAGCTAAGTTAGGCTAGGTATGTTTGGGATCAACTTGGCTAGGCTAAAACTAGGCTAGGCTAGACTAGAGTATGGTAGAGTAAAACTAGGTTAGGTTAGGCTATGCTAGGCTAAGTTAGGTTATGTTAGGCTAAGTTAGAATAGAGTAGAATAGAGTAGTGTAGAGCAAGGTTAGGTTATCTTAGGCTAGGTTAATATAGAGTAAGATAGAGTAGAGTAAAATAGAGTAGAGTAAAATAGAGTAGAGTATAGTAAAGTAGAGTGTAGTAAAGTAAAGTTAGGTTAGGCTAGGCTAACCTCAACTAGGTTGTGCTAGCATAAGCTATGATAGGCTAGGCTAGAGTAGAGTAGAGTATAACATAATTTGACAAGGCTAAGCTAAGATGGAGTGGAGTAGAGTAGAGCAGAGTATAATTGAGAATAAAGCATAATAGAGTAGAGTAGAGTAGAGCCAAACAGAGCAGAGCAGAGTAGAGTAGAGCTTAGTTAAGCTAAGCTAGGCTTGGTTAGGCTAAAGTAGAGTAGAGTAGAGTTGAGTAGAGTTGTGTAGTTTAGAGTGGAGCTAGGTTAGGTTTGGCTAGACATTACTAGGCTTGGCTAATGTAGAGCATAGTAGAGTAGAGTTGAGCAGAGTAGAGCGAAGATAAGTAGAGCAGAGTAGAGCTAGTTTAGGCTAGGCTAGAGTCGAGCTGAGTAGAGTAGAGTATAGTTAGGTTAGGTTAGGCTAGGCTAGAGTAGAGTAAAGTAGAGTTGAGTCAAGTAGAGTAGAGAAGAGCATAATAGAGTAAAGCAGAGTAGGGTGGAGTAGAGTAAAGTAGAGGAGAGCATTGTAGAGTAGAGCATAGTATAACAAGGTTATGCTTGATCAAGCTTGAGAAGAGTAGAGTAGAGTAAGGCTTGGTTAGGCTAAGAAAGGCAAGTATAAGCTTACCTAGGCTAGTGTAGAGTAGAGTAGAGTTTAGTAGAATAGAGTGGAGTAGAGTATAGCAAAGTATAGTAGAGTATAGTAGAATAGAGGAGAGTAGAGTAGAGTAGAGCAGAGCAAAGCTAGGCTAGAGTAGAGTAAAGTAGAGCAAAGTTAGGCTATGTAAGGATAGGCAAGGTTTAAGAAGAGTTGAGTAGAGTAGAGTAGAATAGAGTAGAGTAGAGTAGAGTAGAGCAGAGTAGAGTAGAGTAGAGTAGGGTAGTGCTGAACTAGGTTAGTTTAGGCAAAGCTAGGCTAGGCTAGGCTAAACTAGAGTAGAGTAATAGAGTAGAGAAGAGTGGAGTAGAGTAGAATGAGTTTAGGCTAGGATATGTTAGGCTTGGCTAGGCTAGGCTTGAGTACAGTAGAGCTGAGTAAAGTAGAGCAGAGAATAACAGAGTAAAGTAGAGCATTGTAGAGTAGAGTTGAGCAAAGAGAGTAGAGCAGAGTAGAGTAGAGTAGAGCAGAGTAGTGTAGAATAGAGCAAAGCAAAATAGTGTAGAGAAGAGTAGAGTAGAGTAGAGTAGAGGAAATTAGAATAGAGAATGAAAAAGTAAGGTAGAGTTGAGTAGAGCAAAGTAGAGTAGAGGTAGGTTAGGCTAAGCTAGGCTAGATTAGAATTTAGTATTGTAGAAAAGAGTAGAGTGAAGTAGGGTAGAGCTAAGTTAGGCTATGCTTGGCTTAGCTAGGTTAAAGTAGAGTAGAGTAGAGTAGAGTAGAGTAGAGTAACATAGGGTAGAGTTGAGTAGAGTAGAGTAGAGCTAGGTTAAGTTAGGCTATGTTAAGCTAGATTTGGTTAGGCTAGGCTAGAGTAGAGTAGAGTAGAGTATACTAGAGTAGTGTAGAGCTAAGTCAGGCTAGGCTAGGTAGGGCTAGAGAAGAGTATAGTAGAGCAAAGTATAGAAGTGTAGAGTAAAGATGACTTAAGCTTGCTAGGCATTGCTAGGCTTGATTAAGCTAGGCTAAGCTAGGCTAGGTTAGAGTTGTGTAGAGTAGAGTAGAGTAGAGAACAGTAGAATAGAGTAGAGTTGAGTAGAGTAGGGCTAGGATAGGCGAGGTAAGCTATGCTAGGCTTGCCTAAGGTAGGCTAGGTTAGGCAAATCTTGGCTAGGATAGAGTAGATTAGAGTAAAGCTAGGTTCGACTCGCTAAGCTAGGTTAGAGTACAAAGGTAAGTAGAGTAGAGAAGAGTAGAGTTGAGTAGAGTAGAGTTGAGAAGAGGTTGGTTGAGATAGGTTAGGCTACACTAGGCTAGAGTAGTGTTGAGTATAGAAGAGTATATTAGAGTATAGTGGAGTAGAGCAGAGTAGAGTAGAGTGGATTAAAGTAGAGAAGAATAGAATAGAGTAGAAAGGAGCAGAGGAGAAAAGAGCAGAGTAGAGTAGAGTAGTGTAGAGAAAAGCTTAGTGAAGCAGAGTTGAGAAGAGTAGAGTAGAGCAAAGTAAGGTTAGGTTAGGCCAGGCTATGCTAGGCTAGGCTAGGATAGAGTAGAGTAGAGTAGAGTAGAGTAGTGTAGAGTAGAGCTAGGTTAACCTAGGTTATCCCAAGTTAGGCTAAATTAGGCAAGAGTAGAGTAGAGTATAATGGAGTTGAGTATAGTAGAGTATAGTATAATATAGTGTAATATAATCGAGTAGAGCTAGGTTAGGCTAGGCTAAGCTAGGCTAGGTTTGGTTAGCCTAGGCCAAAATAGAGTAGAGTAGAGTCGTGTAAAGTAGAGTAGAGTTGAATAGAATAGAGCAGAGTATAGTGGAGTAGAATAGAGCAGAGTGAGGTAGAGTGGAGCAGAGCAGGATAGATAGAGCAGAGCAAAGTCGAGCAGAGCAGAGTAGAGCAAGCTTAGGTTAGGCTAGGCTTGGCTATGTTAGAGTTGAGTAGAGTGAAGTAGAGTAGAATAGAGATAGGTTAGGTAAAATTAGGTTAGGTAAGGCTAGGTTAGGCTAGAATAGAGTAGAGTAGAGTAGAGAGGAGCAAAGTAGAGTAGAGTAGAGCATAGCAGAGTAGAGCAGAGTAGAGTAGAGTAGATTAGAGCAAAGTAGAGTGGAGTAGAGTAGAGTAGAGTAAAGAAGTGTATAGCAAAGAAGAGTAAAGTAGAGCATAGTAGAGCTAAGTAAGGCTAGGCTTGGCTTGGCTAGGTTAGGCTTTGCTAGGCTAGAGTATAGCGGGGTAGCATAGTATTATAAAGCTAGGTCAGGCTATGGTAAGCTAGAGTACAGAGTAGAGCAGAGTTGAGTAAAGTAGAGAAGAGTATAGTAGAGTAGAGCATATAATAGTAGAGTAGGCTAGAGTAGAGCTAGCTTAAGCTAAGCCATACTATGCTAGACAGGCAAAGCTAGTTAGAGTAAAGAAAAGTAGAGTAGAGTAGAGTTGAGTGGAGCATACAAAAGCTTGGTGAGGCTAAGCTAGGCTAGGTTTGGGTAGTGTAGACTAAAATAGAGTTGATTAAAGTAGAGCTAGGTTTGTCTATGCTTGGGTAGGCTATGAAAAGATAGGCTATGCTAGAGTAGCATAGAGTATAGTAGAGTAAAGGTGAGTGGAGTAGAGTAGAGAAGAGTTTGGTCAAGTTAAGCTAGGCTAGGCTATGCTAGGACAGAGTTGAGTATAATAGAGTGAAGTAGATGAGAGTAGGGTAGAGTAGAGTAGAGTACAGTGGAGTAGAATAGAAGAGTGGAGGGGAGCAGAGGAGCAAAAATTAGAGTAAAGTATAGTAGAAGAGCAGAGTAGAGAAGGGTAATATAGAGTGTGATGGAGTAGACTAGTAAAGAGTAATGCTAAGTAGAGTAGAGCAAAGAATAATAGAGTAGAGCAAGGGTAGGTTAAGCTAGCCTAGGCTACACAAGGCTAGTATAGAGTAAAGTAGAGTATATTAGAGTAGAGTAGAGTAGTGTAGTGTAGCATAGAGTAGAGTAGAGTAGAGTAGAGTAGAGTGGAGTAGAGATAGGTTAGGCTTGGCTAGGCTAGGCTAGGCTAGGTTAAGCTAGGATAGAGTAGAGTAGAGTAGAGCCAGATTAAGCTAGACTAGGCTAGGTTATGATAGAGTAGAGTAGAGTAGAGGGATTAGAGTAAAGTTGAGTATAGTAGAAGTAGAGGAGAGGAGAGGATAGAAAAGGAGAGGAGATGAAAGGAGGAGGATAGTACAGCAGAGAAGAGAAGAGTAGAGTAGAGCAAAGTAGAGCAAAGCAAAGTAAAGCTAAGTAGAGGAACCAAAGTAGAGCAAATAAAAGCATGATAGAGTAGAGTATAGCAGAGCTAAGTTAGGCTAGGCTAGACTGCTATAGAGTAGAGTTGATTAGAGTAGAGCAGAGTTGAGTATAGTTTAAGTAGAGTAGATCAGAGCTAGGTTAAGATTTGTTTAGCTAAGCTAGGTTAGCCTAGAGCAAAGCAGAATAGGGTAGACTAGAGCTAGGTTACTTGGTCTAAGCTAGGCTAGGGTAGGGTAGGTTAGGTTAGAGTAGAGTAGAGGTTGGTAGAGTAGAGTAAAGTAGAGTAGAGTAGAGTACAATTACATTATGGTAGGGTGGGATAGGCTAGCCTAGCCTAAAGTAAAGTTGAATAGAGTAGAAAAGAGCAGAGCAGAGAAGAGAAAAGTAGAGTAGAGTAGAGTAGAGTAGAGCAGAGTAGAAAAAAGTAGAATAGAGTAGAGCAAAATAGAGTAGAGTAGAGTTAGGATAGGCTAAGCTTGGCTAGTTTAGGTTAGGCAAGGCTATAGTAAAGTAGAGTAGAGCTACATGGGGCTAAGCTAGGCTAGGTTTAAGTAGTTTGGAGTGGAGTAGAGTAGATTAGAGTAGAGTAGAATAAAGTAAAGTAGAGTAGTGTTAGGTGAGGTGAGGCTAGGTTAGGATAGGATAGGCTTGGCTCCACTAGGCTAGGCTAAAGTAGAGTAGAGTAGAGGAAAGATGAGTAGAGCAGAGTAGAGGAGAAGAGAGGAGAGCAAAGTAGAGTAAGGTAGAGCAGAGCATAGCAGAGAAGAGAAGAATAGAGCAGAGTAGAGAAAGGCATAGTGAAGAAGAGTAGAATAGAGTAGAGTAGAGGTGAGTAGAGTAGAGCTAGGTTAGGCTAGGCTGGAGTAGGGTAGAGTAGAGTAGGGTAGAGCTAGGTTAGGTTAGGCTAGGCTAAGTTAGAGTAGAAGAAAGTAGAGTAGAGTAGAGTATAGTAGAGTTAAGTTAGGATTTGCTAGGTTGGGCTAGAGTAGGCTATGCTAGAGTTGAGTAGAGTTACGTAGAGTTGTGTAGAGTAGAACTAGGTTAGGCTAGGCCTGGCTAGAGTACAATAGAGTAGAGTAGAGTAGAGGAGAGTAGAGAAAAATATAGAGTAGAGTAGTTTAGAGTGGAGCAGAGTAGAGAAGAGATGAACAGTGTAGAGTAGAGCACCAAAGAGTAGAGTAGAGTAAAGTAGAGCTAGGTTAGGCTAGGCTATGCTAAGTTAGGCTGGGCTATAGTAGATTAAAGTAGAGCTAGGTTTTGTTAAGCTAGGCTAGGTTAGGTTAGAGTAGAGAATAGTAGAGTAGATTAGAGTAGAGTTGAGTAGAGTAGAGTAGAGCTAGTTTTGGTAGGCTAGATTAGGCTAGGTTGGGCTTGGCTATGCTAAGCTTTAGTAGAGTAGAATTTAGTAGATTAGAGTAGAGTTTAGAAGCGATTAGAAGAGAGTAGAGTAGAGCTAAATAAAGCAAAGTAGAGTAGAGAAGAGTAGTAGAGAAAAGTTTAGCAAAGTAGAGTAGAGCAAAGCATAGAAAAGTTAGATTAAGTTAAAATTGGCTAAGCTATGCTAGGCTAGGCTATGCTTGATTGGAGTAGAGTAGGGCAGAGCTAGGTTAGGCTAGGCTAGGTTAGAGTAGAGTATAATAGAGTAGAGTAGAGTAAAACAAGGTTAAACTGAGTTAGACTAGGATAGGTGAGGCTAGGTATGCTAGGCTTGGTTTGGCTAGAGTAGAGTAGAGTAGAGTAGAGCTCAATTAGACAAGATTAGGCTAGTTCAGGCTAGAGTAGAGTAGAATAGATTTGAGCATAATAGGGCAAAGTAGAGAAGAGTTGAGCAGAATTGAGCAAAGTAGAGTAGAGTAGAGAAAAGCATAGTAGAGAACAATAAAGTGGAGTAGAGCATAATAGAGTGGAGCTAGGTTTTGCTAAGCTAGGTTAGGCTAGGTTAGAGTATAGTAGAGTAGAGTAGAGTAGAGTAGAGTAGAGTAGAGTATAGTAGAGTACAATATAGTATAATATAATATAGTATAGTATCATAGAGCTTGGTTAGGCTAGGCTAAGCAAGGCTAAGCTAGGCGAGGCTAGGTTAGCTAAGCTAGAGTAGAGTAGAGTAGTGTATAATAGTGTAAAGTAGAGTAGAGCAAAATAGAGTTGAGAAGAGCAGAGCAGAGTATAATTAAGCAGAGCGAGGTAGATTGGAGCAGAGTAAGGTTGAGTAGAGTAGAGTTAGGTAGAGCAGAGTAGAGCTAGGTAAGGTTAAGCTATGCTAGCTTTGGCTAGGCAATTGTTGAATAGAGTTGAGTAGAACAGAGTAGAGCTAGGTTAGGCTAGGCTAGGCTAGGTTAGAGTAGAGTAAAGTAGAGTAGAGTATAATATAGTGGAATATACTAGAGTAGAGTAGATTAGAGTAAGATAGAGTAATGCTAGGTTAGGCTAGGCTAGTGTAGAGTAGAGTAAAGTAGACAAGATTAAAGTAGAGTGGAGCTCGATTAGGCTAGGCTAGAGTATAGTAGAGCATGGTAAAGTAGAGTAGAGCAGAGTACAGAAGAGCAGGGCAGAGTTGAGCATAGCAAAGTATAATAGAGAAGAGGAGTATAGAACAGAGGAGATTGGAGCTAGGTTAGGCAAGGCTTTGCTAAGTTATGCTAGGCTATACTAAGATAGTGTAGAGTTGAGCAAGATTACGTTAGGTTGGGCAAGGATAAACTGGCCTAGAGTAGACTAGAGTAAAGTAGAGTATTGTAGAGTATAATAGTACAAAGTAGAGCAGAGTAGAGTGAGGCATAGCAAAGATGGGAGTATAGTAGAGCAGAGTAGGGTAGTGCAAAGCAGAGCAAGCAAAGTAGAGTAGAGTAGAATTAGGCTAAGCTAAGCTAGGCTAGGCAGGGTTAGAGTAGGGTATAGTAAAGTAGAGTAGAGTAGAGCTGAGCTTGGTTAGGTTAGGCTAAACTAAGATAGGTTGAAGTACTAGAGTAAAATAGAGTATGTAGAGTGGAGGTTATTTATGCTAGGCTAGGTTAAGTTGGGTTAGGCTAGGCTAAGCTAGAGAATAGTAGCATAGAATAGAGTATAGTAGAGAAGAATAGAGCATAAGAAAGCAAAACAAAATAAAGTAGAGCAGAGCATAGTGGAGCATAGTAGAGCATAACATAGCTAGTTGTGTAGAGTTGATAGAGAAAAACAGAGTAGTATAGAGGATAAGAGAGTAGAGCAAAGAAGAGAAATGTAGAGTAGAGTATAGTAGGGCAGAGCAAAGTAGAGGAAAGTAGACCAAGGAAGAGCTTGGCTAAGCTAAGCTAGGTTATGTTAGGTTAGAGTCGAGTAGAGCATAGTAGAGTAGAGAAGAGTAGAGTACAGCTAAGTTAGGTTAGGCTAGGTAAGAATAGAGTAGAATAGAGTAGAGCAGAGTAGACCAGAGCTCAAAAAAGTAGAGCAGAGCTGAGCAGAGTAGAGAAGAGTAGAGCAGAGTAGAGTAGAGCTGAGCTGAGCTGAGTAGAGTAAAGCAGAGTAGAGAAAAGAAGGGAAGAGCAGAGTAGAGCAAAATAAAATAGAGCTAAGTTAGGCTATGCTAAGCTTGGGTAGAGTATTTTATAGTAGAGTAAGGTAGTGTAATGTAGAGCAGAGTAGAGTAGAGTAGAGCTTTGATAAGCTAGGCTAGAGTAGAGTAGAGCAGAATAGGTAGATTATAGTAGAGTAAAGTAGAGTGGAGTGGAGTAGAGTAGAGTAGAATAGAGTAGAGTAGAGGAGAGAAGCAGATAGTAGAGTAGACCATAGTAGAGCAAAAGAGTAGAGTAGAGTAGATCAGAGCTGAATAGAGTAGAGCAGAGTAGAATAATATGGAGTAAGTGGAGTAGAGTAGAGCAGAGTATAGTAGAGTAGAGCTGAGCCAGGTTAGGCTAAGCTTGGCAAAGCTATGCAAGAGTAGAGTCAAATAGAGTAGAATTGAGTAGAGCTAGATTAGGCTGGGCTAGCCTAGGCTTGGCAAGGCTGAAGTCAAGTAAGGTAGAGTGGAGAAGAGTAGAATGAAGTAGAGTAGAGTTGATTATAGTAGAGTAGAGTATTATAAAGTAAAGTAGACTAGAGGAGAGGAGAGGTGAGTAGAAGATAAAATAATAAAGTAGAGTAGAGAAGAATAGAATAATGTAAAACAGAGTAGAATATAGTAGAGTATAGCAAAGTAGACTAGAGTAGAGAAGAGCATAGTAGAGCAAAGTAGAGTAGTGTAGAAGAGGGTAGAGTAAGCTAGGTTGGGTTAGGTTAGGCTAGGCTAAGTAAGGCTAGGCTAGGCTAAGCTAGGTAAGGCTAGGCTATGCTAGAAGAGAGCATAGTTGAGTAGAGTAGAGCTAAGTTAGGTTAGGCTAGGCTAGCTTAGGCTTCGCTAATGTAGAGTAGAGTAGAGCAGAGCAGACCAGAGTAGACCAGAGCAGAGTAGAGCAAAGTAGAGCAAAGTGGAGTAGAACAGAGTAGAGTTAAGTAGAGTAGAGAAGAGTAAAGCAAAGCATAACAAAGCAGAGTAGAGCTAGATTAGGCTAGGTTGGGCTAGAGTAGAGTACAGTAGAGCATGGTTAGGCTAGGTTAGGCAAGGCAATGCTAAACTAGGCTAGAGTAGAGTAGAGTAGAGTAAGTTAAGCTAGGCTAAGCTAAGCTAGTCTAAGTTAAAGTGGATTAGAATATAGCTAATTTAAGTTAGGCTAGGCTATGCAAGGTTCAAGTAGAGTAGAGTAAAGAATACTAGAGTAGAGTAGAGTAGAGCTAGGTTAAGCTAGTTGGTTTAGGCTAGGCTAGGTTAAAGAGGAGTAAAGTAGAGTAGAGTATAATAAAATAGAGCATAACAGAGTAGAGCAGAGCATAATAAAGTAGAGTTTAGTAGAGCATTGTAGAGTAGAGCAGAGTAGAGCAAAGTAGACAAGAGCAGAGCAGAGTAAAGAAAAGTAGGGTAGAATAGAGCATAGTAGAGCAAAGTAAAGTAGAGTAGAGTAGTGTAGAGTGGAGCAGAGCAGAGAATAAAAAAGTAAAGAAGAGCTTTTTAAAGAAGAGTAGAGTAGCTCATAATGGAGTAGAGTTAGGTTAGGCTAAGCTAAAGTGGAGTAGTGTAGAGTAGAGTAGAGTAGAGTAGAGCTAGGTTCGGTTAGGGTTGGCTTCGTTAAGTAAGAGTAGAGTAGAGTAGAGTAGAGTAGGGTAAAGTAGAATGGAGTAAAGTATAGTAGAGTACAGTTGAGCTGGGTTAGGTTTTGGCTAAGATAGGCAAGGCTAAGCTTGGTGTGGCTAGGTCGGCTAGGCTAGGCTAGAGTAGAGTAGAGTATAATAGAGTAGAGTAGAGTAGACTAGAGTATAGTAGAGCTAAGTTAGGATTGGCTAGGCTAGGTTAGGCTAAGTAAGGCTAGAGTTGAGAAGAGTAGAGATGAGTAGAGCAAAGTAGAGCAGAGTAGAGTTGAGTTAGGCAAGGCTAGGCTTGGTTAGGCTGGGCTAGGCTAGGTTAGAGTACACTACAATAGAGTATAGAAGAGCAAAGTAGAGTAGAGTAGGCTAGGGTAGGCTAGGCTAAGCTAGGTGAGGCTAGGTTGGGCTAGGTTATGCTAGGCTAGGCTAGGCTAAGTTAGAGTAGATTAGATTAGAGTATAGAAGAGAAGAGTAAAGTAGAGTTAATTATAGTAGTACTAGGTAGGACTAGGCTAAGCTAGGCAAGGCTAGGCTAGGACAGGTAAGGCATAGCAATGCTAGGCTCAAGTAGAGTAGAGTATAGTAGAGCTAGGTTAGGCTAGGTTAGAGTAAAGTAGAGTAAAGCTAGGTTAGGCTAGGTTAGGAAAGACAAAGGTTGGTAAGGGTAGGCTAGGCTAAGCTAGGCTAGGCTAGAGTAGAGTAGAGTATACTAGAGTAGAGTAGAGCTTAATTAGGCTAAGTTAAGCTAAAGAAGAGTAGAGTAGAGTATAACAGAGTAGAGTAGAGGAGAGTAAAGTAAAGTGGAGTTGAGTAGAGCAAAAATAAAGTAGAGTGGAGGAGAGCAGAAGAGAGAAGAGTAGAGTAATGTACAAGAGTAGAGTAGAGTAAAATAGAGTAGAGTAGAGTAAAGTAGTATAGAGCAAAGTAGAGTAGAGAAGTGAAGAGCACAGAAGAGCAAAGCTAGGTTTGGCTAGGCTAGGTGAGGATAAAGTAGAGTAGTGTAGAGTAGGGTAGAGTAGAGTAATGCTTGGTCAGGCTAGGCTAGGCTAGGGAAGGCTAAGCTTGGCTAAGCTAGAGTAGAGTAGATCAGACTAGAGTAGAGCTAAATTTTTTAGGTTAGGCAAGGCTAGGCTAAGCGAGAGTGGAGTAGAGTAGAGTAGAATAGAGTAGAGTAGAGTAGAGTACATTAGAGTAGAGTGGAGTGGAGAGTAGGATAGAGCGAAGTAGAATAGTGGAGAGAAGAGGAGAGGAGAGGAGAAGAGAGGAGATGAGAGGAGAGAAGAGGAGTAAAGAGGAGAGTAAAGCAGAGTTTAATAGAGTAGAGTAGAAAAGAGTAGAGAAGAGCATAATAGGACAAAGCAGAGTGGAATAGAGGATAGTAGAGTAGAGCAGAAATTTATTGAGCAAAGCAAAGAAAAATAAAGCAGAGCTTAGCAAAAAAGAGTAGAATAAAGCATTACCAAGTTAGGCTAGGCAAGAGTAGAGTAGAGTAGAGTATAGTAGAGCAGAGGAGAGCTAGGTTAGGATAGGATGAGCTAGGAAAGGTTAGAGTAGAGTAGAGTAGAGCAAGGTTAAGTTGGGCTAAGCTAGGCTAGGATAGGTCAGAGTAGAGTAGAGTTTAGTAGAGTAAAGTATAGTGGAGTGTAGTAGAGTAGAGCAGAGAAAGACATAGTAGAGTAGAGCATAGATGAGTAGGGTAGAGCAGAGAAGAATAAAGTAGAGTAGAGCTAGGTTAGCCTTGGTTATGCTAGGTTAGAGTAGAGTAGAGTAGAGCTAGGTTAGGCTAGGCTAGGCTAGGCTAGAGTAGAGTAGTATAAGGTAGAGTAAAGCATAGAAGAGCAAAGCCAAACATAGCTGAGTAGAGTAGAGTGGTGAAGTGCATAGCAGAGTTAGGTTAAGCTAATCTTATCTCTTCTAGGTTAGGCTAGGCTAGAGTAGAGTAGAGTAGGGTAGAGTAAAGTAGTGTTAGGTTGGGCTAGGCTATGTTAATTTAGAGTAGAGAAAATTAGAGTTGAGTAGAGTAGAGTAAAGTAGAGTAGAGCTATATGAGGGTAGGCTAGACAAGGATAGGATGGGCTTGGCTCAATTGTGCTAGGCTAGAGTAGGGTAGAGTACAATATAATAATGTAGAGTACAGTAAAGTAGAGTATAGTAGAAGAGAGTAGAGGAAAGCAAAGTAGAGTATAGTACAGTAGAGGAGAGTAGACCAGAGATGAACAGAGCAAAGTAGAGTATAAAAGAGGAGAAGAGAGCAGATTAGAGTAGAGTAGAGCTATGTTAGGCTAGGTTAGGAATGACTAGGTTATGCTAGAGCAGAGTATAGTAGAGTAGAGTAGAGTAGGATAGAGCTAGGTTACGATTGGCTAGGCTAGGTTAGGGTTGAGTAGAGTAAAGCTAGGTTAGGTTAGGCTATAATAGGCTTTATTAGGCTAGGCTAGGCTTGAGTAGAGTTCAGTAGAGTAGAGTAGAGTAGAGCTTAGTTACGTTAGGCTAGGTTAAAGTATAGTAGAATAGAGTAGAGCAGAGCTAAGAAAAGCAGAGCAGAGCAGAGCATAGTAGAGTAGATAAGAGTAGAGTAGAGCAGAGTAGAGA
Organism: Vanilla planifolia; assembly: GCA_023846275.1. Taxonomy (NCBI): domain Eukaryota; kingdom Viridiplantae; phylum Streptophyta; class Magnoliopsida; order Asparagales; family Orchidaceae; genus Vanilla; species Vanilla planifolia. The sequence continues at coordinate 44,256 of JAIUJO010003741.1, forward strand.
AAAGAAAGATAGACTAGATCAAATTATTGTAGAGCTAGGATAGGCTAAGCTACCCTGGCCTAGGTTAGGGTAGAGTACAGTAGAGTAAAGCAAAGTAGAGTAGAGTAGACTATAGTAGACTAGAGTATAGTATAGTAGAATAGAGGGTATAACAAGGTTAAGCAAGGCTAGGTTAAGCTAGTCAAAATTAGAGTAGAGCATAGTAGAGTAAAGTAAAGTAGAGTAGAGTAGAGAAGAGTAGAGCAGAGCAAGATATAGCAGAATTGAGTAGAGTAGAATAGAGTAGAGCAAGACAGAGTAGGATAGAGTAGAGTAGAGTAGAGCAGAGTAGAGTTGAGGTAGGTTAGGCTAGACTTGTTTTGGTTGGAGTTGGTTATAGTTAAGTAGAGTAGTGTAGACTATAGTTGAGATAGGTTAGATTAGGCTAGGCTAGGCATAACTAGGCAAGGTTAGAGTAGAGTATAGTGGATTACAGTATATTATAGTAGAGTAGAGTAGAATAGATTAGAGTAGAGTAGAGTAGAGTAGAGCTAAGTTAGGCTAGGATAGAGAAGGCTAGGCTAGGCTAGAGTAGAGTAGAGTAGATTAGAGTAGAGCTAGGTTGGGCAAGGTAAGGGTATAGTATATTAGAGTAGAGTAAAGCAGAGTAATGTAAAGCAAAGCTTAGTAGACCATAGCATAGTAGAAAAGAGAAGAGTTGGGTAGAGTAGATTCAAGTTATAACTAGGTTAGGTTATGCTAGGCTAGACTAAGCTAGGGTAGAGTATAGTAGAATAGAGTATAGCAAGGTTATGCTCGATTAGTCTAGGCTAAACTAAGCTAGAGTAGTGTACAACAATGCAGAGTAGAGTAGAGTGGAGCAAAGTAGAGAAGAGCAAAGTAGAGCAGAGCATAGTAGTATCGATTAGAGCATCGCAAACTATAGCAGAGCTAGGTTAGGTTGGGCTAGGCTAGGCTACAGTATAGTAGAGTAGAGCATAGTAGAATAGAGTAGTGTTGAGCTAAGTTAGGTTAGGCTAAGCTAAGATGAGCTAAGATATGTTAAGCTAAAGTAACAAAGTAGAGCAAAATAAAGTAGAGAAGAGTAAGTGTGGGCTAGGCTAGCAAAGGTTAGGCTAGGCAAGGCTAGGTTAGGCTTGGCTAAAGTAGAGTATAATAGAGTAAAGTAGAGAAGAGCAGAGCAAAATAGTGTAGAGTAAAGCACAGTAGAGCAAACCTGTATAGAGTAGAGTAGATCAAAACAGAGGATAGGAGAGTAGAGTAGAGAAAAGAAAAGTAGAGCTGAGCAAAGTAGAGTAGAGTAGAGTAGAGTAGAGTATAATAGAGCTAGGTTAGGCTAGGTTAGAGTAGAGTAGATTAGTGAAGAGTATTGTGGATTAAAGTATAATAGAGCTAGGTTAGGTTAGGGTAAGCTAGGCTATGCTGGGCTAGATTAGGGTAGAGTTGAGTAGAGCAAAGTATAGTAGAAAAGAGCAAAGTGGAGTAGCGTAGAGAAAGGTTAGGCTAGGCTAGGCTAGAGTAGAGTAGAGTAGGATAGAGTAGAGTAGAACTTGTAAAGTTAGACTAGGCTAGGCTAGGTTAGAGTATAGTAAAGTAGAGCTAGGTTAGGATAAGCCAGGCTAGGCTAGGCTAAGGTAGGCTAGGCTAGGCTAAGCTAGGTTCAACTAGGCTAAGGTAGGCTATGCTAGGCTAGGCTAGGCTAGAGTAGAGTCAAATAAGATGGAGTAGAGTAGAGCTAGTTAGGTTAGGCAAGGCTAGGCTATGTTAGAGTAGAGTAGTTTAGAGCAGAGCTTGGTGAGATTAGGCTCGTCTAAGCTAAGTAAGAGTAGACTAGAGTAGAGAAGAGTATAGCATAGCAGAGTGGACCAGAGCAGAGCAGAGCATAATAAAGAAGAGTAGAGTAGAGCAGAGCTAGGTTAAGCTAGGCTGGGCTAAGCTATGGTAGGCTAAGCTAGAATAGAGTAGAGTAGAACTAGATAAGGCGAGGTGAGGTTAGGCTAGGTTAGAGCAAAGTAGAGTAGTGTAAATTGGAGTAGAGCAGAGTAGAGTAGAGGGGAGAGGAGAGGAGAGGAGAGGAGAATAGAGCAGAGTGGAGAAGAGTAGAGTAGCATAGAGTAAAGCAGAGTAGAGCTAGGTTAGTCTAGGCTAAGTAAGCTAGGCAAGACTAGAGTATAATATAGTATAATATAGTGGAGTAGAGTTGAGTATAGCTAGGTTATGCTAGGCTAGGCTAGAGAACAATAGAGTAGAGTAGAGTATAATAGAGTAGAGTAAAGTAAAATAGAGTAGAGCATAGTAGAGCAGAGCTATGTTAGGCTAGGCTATGCTAGGTTAGGCTCGACTAGGCTAGGCTGGAGTAGAGCAGAGTAGAGTAGAGGAGAGTAGAGTAAAATAGAGTAGAGGAGGGTAGAGTAGAGCAAAGTAAAGCAGAGTAGAGCAGAGAAGAGTAGAGTAGAGTACAGGAAAAAAAGTAGAGCAGAGCAGAGCAAAGTGGAGTAGAGTAGAGTATAACAAAATAGAGTAGAGTAGAGCAAAGAATGTAGAGCAGAGTAGAGTATAGTATAATAGAGTAAAGTAAAGTAGATTAGAGTATAGTGAAATAAAGTAGAGCTAGGTTAGGCTAGGCTAGGGTAGGCTAGGCAAGGCTAGGCTAGACTAGAGTGGAGTAGAGTAGAGTAGTGTAGAGTATAGTAGAATAGAGCAACGTTAGGCTAGGCTAGGCAAGGATCTATTAAACTAGGCTAAAGTAGAGTAGAGTAGAGTAGAGTAGAGAAGAATAGAGTAGAGCATAGTAGAGTAGAGTAGACCAAAGCTGAGTAGAGTAAAGTGGATTTGTGAAGAGAAAAGTAGAGCAAAACAGTGTAGAGCAGAGTGTAGCAAAGCTAGGTTAGGCAAGGCTAGGCTTGAGTAGAGTAGAATAAAGTAATGTAAAGGTAGGTTGGGCTTGGTTAGGCTAAGCTAGTTTGAGTAGAGTAGAGTAGAGCAGAGTACAATAGAGATAGGTAAGACTAGGCTAGGTTACACTAGGCTAGGGTTTGTTATGCAATGCTAAAGTAGAGTAGAGTAGAGTAGAGCAGAGAGGAGTAGAGTAGAGTAGAGTAGAGTAAGGAAGGGCTAGGTTAAGCATGATAAGGCTTAAGTAGTCTAGATTTGAGTAGAGTAGAGCAGTGTAGAGCATAACAGAGTAAAGTAGAATAGAGCAAAGTAAAGCAAAGTAGAGTAGAGCTAAGTTAGCTTAGGCTAGGCTAATTAGAGCATAGTAAAATAGAGCAGAGTATAGTTGTATAGAGTAAAGAATAGAGTAACACAAAGCAGAGTATAGTAGAACTGAGCAAAGTAGAGCATAGTAGAGTAGAGTTGAGTTAGGTTAGGCTAGGCTAAGCAAGGCTAGGTCAGATAGAGTAGAGTAGAGTAGAATAGAGTAGAGTAGAGTAGGATAGAGTAGAATAGAGTAGAGTAGAGCAGAGCAGGGTAGAGTAGAATAGAGTAGAGTAAAACAAAAAAGAGTAGATTAGAGTTAGGTTAGGCAAGGCTAGGTTAGGCTAGAGTAGAGTAGAGCTAGGTTAGGTTAGGCTATTTTAAGTTAGAGTAGAGTAGAGCAAAGTAGAGTAGAGTAGAATAGAGTAGAACATAGTAAAATAGAGTAGAGTAGAGCATAAAAGAGTAGAATATAGTTGAGCAAAGTTGAGTAAGGTAGCATAGAGTGGAGTAGAGTAGAGTGGAGTATAGTATAGTTGAGTTGAGTATGGTAGAGTAGAGCTAGGTTCAGTTACGCTTAGTTAGGGCAGGCTTTGATAGGCTTAGCTAGTGTATAGTAGAGTAGAGTAGAGCAGAGTAAAGCAGGGTAGAGTAGAGCTCAATTAGAATAAGCTAGGCTAGAGAAGAGGAGAGTAGAGTAGAGTAGAGTAGAACAAGGTAGAGTATAGTAGAGTAGAGTAGAATAGAATAGAGAAGAGTAGAGCAGTACAGAGCAGAGTAAAGCAGAGTATAATAAAGCATAATAGAGTATGGTAGAGCAAAGTATGATAGAGTATAGCCAGGTTAGGTTGAGCTAGGTTAGGCTTGGCTAGGTTAGAGTTGAGTAGAGTAAAGAATAATAGAGTAGAGTATAGCATAATAGAGTAAAATAGAATAGAGTATAGTATGGTAGTATAGAGTAGAGTATTGTATAGTAGTGCTAGGTTAGGCTAGGCTATGCTAGGTTAGGTAAGGCTAAAGAAGAGTAGAGAGGAATAGAGTAGAGTGGGTTAGAGTAGGGTATAATAGAGTATAATGGAGTAGAGTAGAGCTAGGTTAGGCAAGCCAAGGCTAGACTATAGTAGAGCAGAGTAGGGTAAAATAGAGTAGAGCAGAGTAAGGTAAAATAAAGTAGAGCAGAGCAGAGTAGAGTAGAGTTGATAAGAGCAGAATAGAACTAGGTTAGGTTAGGTTAGGCTAGACAAGAGTTGAGAAGAGCAGAGTAGAGTAAAGCAAGGCTTGTCTAGGCTAGGCTTTGCTAAGCTAGGGTAGAGTAGAGTAGAGTAGAGAAGAGTAAAGTAGTGTAGAGGTAGGTTAGACTAGGCTAGGGTAGGCTTGGCTAGGCTAGGCTAGAGTAGAGTTGAGTAGAGTAGTATAGAGTGGAGTAGAGCAGAGTGGAGTTACGTTAGGCTTGGCTAGCCAAGGCTATACTTAACTAGGTTAGAGTAGAATAATCTAGAGTAGAGTACAGTTGAGTAGAGCAAAATAAAGAAGAGTAGAGTAAAGTGGAGTGGAGTAGAGTATAACAGAGCAGAGCACAGCAAAGCAGAGTAGAGCTAAGCCAAGTAGAGTAGAATATAGAAAAGTAGAGTAGAGTAGAATAGAGCAGTGCAGAGTATAGCAAAGTTAAACTCAGTTAGGCTAAGCTAGGCTAGGCTAGGCTAGAATAGAGTAGAGTAAGGTAGTGTAGAGCAAAGTAGAGAAGGATAAAGCAGAGCAGAGCAATGTAGAGTAGAATAGAGCATAATAAAGCTGAGCAGAGCAGAGAAGAAAAGAGTATAATAGAGTAAAGAAGAGTAGAGTAGAGTAAAGAAGAGCAGAGTAGACCCTAGGTGAAGTTAGGCTAGGCTAAGCATAAGTAGAGTTGAGTAAGTTAAGGTTGAGTATATCTAGGCTAGGCTAGGCAAGATAAGGTTAGGCTAAGCTTGGTTATGCTAGAGTAGAGTAGTGTAGAGTAGCATAGAGCCAACTTAGGCTTAGCTAGGCTAGAGTAAAACAAAATATAGAAAAGTAGTTTAGATTAGAGTAGAGAAGTGTAGAGTAAGGCTAGGCTATGTTAGGCAAGGTTAAGTTAGGAAAGGTTAGGTTAGGCTACGCTAGGCTAGACTAGGCTATAGCAGGGTAAGCTAGGCTAGTCTAGGCTAAGTTAGAGTCAAGTAGAGTAGAGTAGGGTAAAGTAGAGTTATGTATAGTAGTGTATAATAGAGTTAGACAAGGCAAGGCTAGGTTAGTATCATAAAACTAATTTAGGATTAGCTAGGCTAGAGTAGAATAAAATAAAGTATAATAGATTACGGCTAGCTAGGGTCGATTAGGTTAGGTAAGGCTAGGTTAGCTTAGGCTGTAGTAGAGTAGTGCGGAGTAGGGTAGAGTAGAGTGTAGTGTGGTTGGCCAAAGTATGACTAGGTTAGATTAAGCTAGGTTAGGTAAGGCTAAGTTAGTTTAGGGTAGAGTAGACTGATGCAGAGTAGTATAGAGCAAAGATAGGTTGAGTTAGGCTAGAGTTGAACAAAATAAAGAAGAGTAAAGTATAGTATATTAAGTTAACACTAGGCTTGGTGAGGTTAGGTTAGGCTAAGCTAGAGTAGTGTAGAGTGGAGTAGAGTAGAGCATGGTTAGGCTACCCAAAAATAGGTTGAACTAAAGTAGAGTAGAGTATAGTAGAGCTAGGTTAGGTTAGGCTAGGATAGGATAGAGTAAGCTAGAGTAGTGTAGATTAGATTAGAGTAGAGTAGAGTAAAGTAGATTCGAGTAGAGTATAGCAGAGTAGAGTAGAGTAGAGTATAGGTAAGGAGAGTAGAGGAGAGGAGAGTAGAGGAGAGGAGAGTAGACAATTATAGAGTAGAAGAATAGAGTAGAGCAATACAAAGAAGAGTTGAGAGGAGCAGAGTAGCACAGAGTAGAGCAGAGTAGAGGTAGCTTAGGCTATACAGACTAACCTAAGCTTGGTTAGGTTAGAGTAGAGTAGAGTGGAATAGAGCTAGGTTAGGTTATAGTAGTCTAGGGTAGGCTAGGCTAGGCAAGAGTTGAGTATAGTAAAATAGAGTAGAGTATAATATAATACAATATAGTAGAGTAAAATATATTGGTGTAGAGTAGAGTAAAATAGAGTAGAGCTTGGTTAGGCTAGGCTAGGCTAGGATAAGCTAGGCTGGGCTAGGCTAGGCTAGAGTAGAGTAGAGGAGAGTAGAGCAAGGTTAGGCTTGGTTAGGATAGCATACAATAGAGTAGAGTATAGTAGATTAGAGCATAGTAGAGAAGAGTAGAGTAGAGCAAAGTAAAGTAAAGTAGAGCATATTAGAATAGAGTGGAGTAGAGTAGAGTAGAGCAGAGGAGAGTAAAGCCAAGAAAGGCTAAACTAGGCTAGGTTATGTTAAGCTAAAGTAGTGTAGATTGGTGCTAGGTTGGGCTTGCCTAGGCTAGGCTTGGTTAAAGTAGAGGAGAGTTGAGTAGAGTAAAGTAGTGTAGAGTTTTGTTAAGCTAGGTTAGGCTAAGCTAGGCTTGGCTATGCTAGGTTTGGCTAAGCTAGGATTGGCTAAGCTAAGCTAGATTAGAGTAGAGTTGAGTGGAGTAGAGCAAGGTAAGGTTATGCTAAGCTAGAGTACAATATTATAGAATATAGTAGAGTAAGAGTACAGTGGAGTAGAGCATAGTAGAGCAGAGCGAAGTAGAGTAGTTTAGAGCTCAATCAAGCAGAGCATAGAAGAGTAGAGCAAAGCTGAGCTAAGTTAGGCGAGGCTATGCTAGGCTTGGCTAAGCAAGGATAGAGTAGAGTAGAGTAGTGTAAAGCTAGATTAGCTTAGGCTAGGTTAGGCTAGGTTAGCTAGGCAAGGCTAGGCTAGAAGAAAGTAGAGTAGAGTTGAGTAGATTAGAGAAGAGCTCGGTTATGCTAGGCTATAGTAGAGTGGAGTACAGTAGACTAAAATAGAGTAGAGTTGAGCTGAGCTGAGCTGAATAGAATATAGTAGAGTAGAGTAGGGTAGAGTAGATTAAGGCTTGGCTAAGCTAGGTTAGGCTAAGGTAGGCTAGGTTAAAGTAGAGTAGAGTAGAGTCTAGTAGGGTAGAGTAGAGTTAAGTAGAGTAGAGTAGAGTAGACTAGAGTATAATACAGTAGAGTAGAGTAGAGTAAAGCTAGGTTAAGTTAGGCTAAGCTATGCTTGGCTAAGAAAAGTTAGGCTAAGAGAGAGTAGAGTGGAGTAAAGTAGAGTAAAGTAGAGCTATGTTAGGCTAAGGTAGGCTAGGCTAGAGTAGGGTAGAGTAAAGAAGAGTATAGTAGAGCAAAGCAGAGTAGAGAAGAGTAGAATAAAGCAGAGTAGGGAAGAGTAGAGTTGAGCAAAGCAGAGTAGAGTAGGCCAGAGTAGAGCAAAGAATAACAAAGTGGAATAAAGCATTATAAAGTAGAGTAGAGCAAAGCAGAGTAGAGTAGAGTAAAACTAAGTTAAGCAAAGTTGGAAAGGTTCAGCTAGGCTATGTTGGAGTAAAGTAGAGTAGAGTAGAGTAAGCTATAATATAGTATAGTACATTAGAGTAGAGTAGAGTAGAGCAAGGTTAAGCTAGGCTAGGCTAGTCTAGGTTAGGCTTGACTAGAGTAGAGTAGAGTAGAGCAAAGTTAGGTTAGGCTAGGTGAGGTTAAGCTAGACTAAAGTAGAGTAGAGTAGAGTAGAATAGTGAAGTACAAAACAAGGTAGAGCAGAGTAGAGTAGAGCATAACAGTGTGTAGCAATGCAGAATAGAGCAGAGCAAAGCAAAGTCGAGCAAAGGAACGCAAGCATTGTAGAGCAAGGTTAGGCTACGCTAGGCTATGAGAGGCTATGCTAAGCTAGGCTAATCTAAAAGAGAGTAGAATAGAATAGAGTAGAGTAGAGTAGAGTTGGGTAGAGTGGAGTATAGTAGAGTAGATTAGAGTATAGTAGAGCTAGTTTAGGGTAAGCTAAGCTTTGTAAGAGTGGAGTAGAGTATAGGTGCATATAGGAGAGCTAGGTTAGGCTTTTCTATGCTAGAGAATAATATAGTAGAGTAGAGTTGAGTAGGGTACAATAGACCGTAAAGAGTAGAGTAGTGTAGTGTAGAGTTAAGTAGAGTAGAGTAGAGCAGAGCGAGATTAGGCTAGGTTAGTCTTGGCTAAGATAGAGTAGACTAGAGTAGAGTAAATATAATGGATTAGTGAAGAGTAGAGTAGAGTAGAGTAAAAGTAATGTAGAGCTAGGTTAGGTTAGGCAAGGCTAGGTTAGAGTGGGCTAGGACAAAATAGGATAGGCCAGAGTAGAGTAGAGCAGAGAAAAGTAGAGTAGAGTAGAGTAAGTTTAGGTTTGGCTAGGCGAGGCTAAACTTGGCTAGAGTAGAGTAAAGCAGAGTAAAGTAGAGTAGAGTAGAGTAGAGTAGAGTAAAGCAGAGTAAAATAGAGCAGAGTTGAGTAGAGTAGGGCAAGCTGAGCAGAATAGAGTAGAGCATAAAAAAGTTGAGTAGAGCAGAGAATAATAGAGCAAAGTAGAGTAGAGTTGAGTGGAGCTATGTGAGGCTAGGCTAGGTTAGGGTAGAGTAGAGTTGAGTAGAGTTGGGTATGGTGGAGTAGAATAGAGCTATGTTAGGCTAAGCTTGGCTAGCCAAGAATAACCTAGGCTAGGCTAGAGTAGAATAAAGTAGAGTAAAGTAGACTAGAGTAGAGAAGAGTAGAGTTATGTTAGAGTAGGTTAGGTAAGATTATAATAGAGTAGATTAGAGTATAGTAGAGTAGAATAGAGTAGAGTATAGTAGAGCATAGCAAAGCGAAGCAGAGCAGAGCAGAGAAGAGTTGGGTTAGGCTAGGGTAGGCTAGAGTAGAGCAGAGTAGATTTTGCATAGAATAAAGTAGAGTAGAGCTAGGTTATGCTAGGCTAGGCTAGAGTAGAGTAGATTGGCATAGAGTAAAGTTGATTGGAGTTAGGTTAGGTTAGGCTATGCTAAATTAAGCTAGGCTAGGGTAGGCTACAGTAGAGCAATGCATAGTAGGGTAGAATAGAGTAGAGCTTGGTTAGGCTAGGCTCAGCAAGGCCAGGCTAAACAATGCTAGAGTAGAGTTTGGCATAGTAGAGTAGAGCAAAGTTAGTAGAGCAGAGAGGAGTAAAGTAGAGCATAGTAAAATGGAGAATAGAGTTCAAAGTAGAGTATAGTAAAAAAGAGTAGACAATAAAAGTATAGAGTAGATTAGAGCATAATAAAGCAGAGAATAGTAGAACATAGCTGAGTTAATGGAGCAGAGTAGGGTTTGGCAAGGATACATTAGGCTAGGCAAAGCTTGTCTAGGCTAGGTTAGGCTAGAGTAGACTAGAGTAGAGTAGGGCTAGGTTAGGCTAAGCAAGCCATGGCTAATTTAGAGTAAAGTAGATTAAAGTGGAGTAGAGTAGAGTGGAGTAGAGTGTAGCAGAATATTGTAAAGTAGAGTAGAATAGAGTCGAGTAGAGTAGAGTAGAATAGAGTAGAGTAGAGCAGAGTAGAGCTAGGTTACGTTAGGCTAGACTAGGCTAGGCTAGGTTAAAATAGAGTGGGGTAGAGTAGTGTAAAGCAGAGTAAAGTAGAGCAGAGAAGAGCTCGATTAGGTAAGACTAGGTTAGAGTAGAGTAGGGTAGAGCAGAGTAGAACAAAGTAAAGCAAAGTAGAGTAGAGTAGAGTAGAGTAGAGAGGAGTAAAGAAGAGTAGAGGAGAGTAGAGTAGAGCAGAGTAGAGCTGGGTTAGGCCAAGCTAGGCTAAGCTTATCTAGGCTACACTGGGTTAGAGTGGAGTTGGGTAGAGTAAAGTATAGTTGAGTAGTGTAGAGCAAAATGGAGTAAAGTATAGTATGGTATACTATAATGTAGTAGAGTAGTGTAGAGTAGAGTGTAGCAGGGCTAGGTTAGGCTAAGCTTGGCTAAGCTAGGCTTGGCTAGGTTAGGTTAAGGTAAGAAGGGTAGAGAAGAGTAGAGAAGAATATAGTAGAGTAGGATAGAGTAGGGTAAGGTATGGTAGAGTATAGTAGAGTAGTGTTGAGTAGAGCTTGGTTAAGCTAGGCTAGGTTAGAGTATAATGGAGTAGAGCAAGGTAGAGTGGAGTAGAGCAGAGTAGAGAGATGAGAGAAGAGTAAAGCACAATAAAATAGAGCAGAGAAGTTTGCCTATGTTAGACTAAGCTTGGTTAGACAAGGCTGAGTTAGGTTAGGATATAACAGAGTAAAGTTGAGTAGCATAGAGCTAAGATAGGCTTTGTTAGGCTACAGTTGAACAAAATAAAGTAGAGTAAGGTTAGGCAAGGCTTGTTGAGGTTAGATTAGGCTAGGTTAAGCAAGACTAAGCTAGAGAAGAGTAGAGTAGAGTAGAGTTGGGTAGAGTAGAGTATAATTTGGCTAGGCTAGGCTAGGTTAAGATAGAGTGGAGTAGAGTAGAGTAGAGGAGAATATAGCTAAGGTAGGCTTAGTTATGCTAGAGTAGAGTAAAATAGAGTAGAATATAGTAGAGTAAGGCTAGGTTAAGCTAGGTGAGGTTAGGTTATGATAGGTTAGGCTAGGCTAAACTTGCTTAAGTTAGACTAGGCTAGGTTTGGCTAGGCAAAGATTGGCCAAGTAAGAGTAGAGTAGAGTATAGTAGAGTAAAGTATAGTGAAGAAGAGTAATGTACAGTAGAATATTGTAAAGCAGTGTAAGGCTATGCTAGGCTAAGCTAAGTTAGACTAGAGTAGAGTAGAGTAGAGACCAATAACATAAAGCTAAGTTATGCTTAGCTAGGCCAAAGTAGAATAAAATATAACAGAGTAGAGTTGAGTAAGGATAGGCTAGGGTAGGGTAGGGTAGAGTCGAGTTGAGTATAGTAGAGTAGAGTAGAGTACAATAGAGTAGAGTAGAGCAGAGCAGAGTGGAGTAGAGTAGAGAAAGAGTAAGAATAGGCTAGGCTAGGTGAGGTTTGGTAAGGATAAGTTAGGCTAGGGTAGGCTCAATTATGCTAAGCTAGGCTAGGCTAGGCTAGGCTAAGCAAAGCTAGAGTAGAGTAGAGTAAAGTAGACTAGAGTAGAGCATTTTAAGGCTGGTTAAGGCTAGGCTAGGTTAGATTAGGCTAGGCTAGGCTAGAGTAGAGTAAGACAGAGTAGAGTACTAAAAAGCTAGGTTAAGCTTAGCTAGGCAAGAGTAGAATGAAATATTTAAGAGTAAAGTAGATTATAATAAGGCTAAGCTTGTTGGTTGAGGTTAGATTAGGCAAGGATGAGTTAGGTTAAGCTAAGCTAGGCTAGGATAAAGTAGAGTAGAGTAGGGTAGGGTACAGTAAAGTAGAGTATGATATAATAGAGTAAAGAAGAGTAAAGTAGAGTAGAGTAGAGTAAAGTAGAGTAGAGTAGAGTAGAGGAGTAATGTTTGATAGACTAGACAGCTTTGTTAGGCTTTGCTAAGATAGAGTAAAAAAAAAAATAAAGTAGAGTAGAGTATAGTAAGGCTAATCTAAACAAGGTTAGGCTAGAGTAGAGTTGGCTGGAGAAGGGTAGAGTAGAGTATAATAAGGCTAGGCTAGGCTAGGCTAGGCTTAGTTAGGTTAGAGTAGAATAGGGTAGAGTAGAGTAGGATAGAGCTAAGTTAAGATTTGCTAGGTTAGAGTAGAATAAGAGAGAGTAGAGTTTAACTGAGCAGCATAGAGTAGAGCAAAGCTTGGCTAGCCTAGGCAAGGTTAGGTTAGGCTAGGTTAAAGTAGTGTAGAGTAGGGTAGAGTAGAGTATAGTAAGGTTGGGCTAGGTTAGGATAGGCTTTGTTAGGCTAGAGTAGAGTCGAGTAGCATTGAGCTAAGTTAGTCTTAGCTAAGCTTGAGTATAATAAAATGGAGTATAGTACTATACAATAAAGTTGAGTAGAGTAGAGTAAGGTTAGGTTAGGCTAGGAGAGGTTAGGTTCGGATAAGTTAGGCTAGGCTAGGCAAGGCAAGGCTAGACTGTGTTAGAGGAGAGCATAGTACAATAGAGTAGAGTGGCATAGACTAAGTTAGGCTTAGCTTGGCTATCATAGAATAAAATAGAGTAGGGTAGAATAAAGTAGAGTAAGACTTAGCTAGGCTAGGTGAGGTTAGATTAGGTTAGGCCAAACTAAGATAGGCTAACTTAGGCTTGGCTAAGCAAGGCTAGGCTAGGGTAGAGTAGAGTTGAGTCGAGTAGAGTACGATAGAGTAGAGTTGAGTAAAGTAAAGCATAGTATAGTAGAGTAGAGTAGAGTAAAGCTAAGTTAGGCTAGGCTAGGCTAAGCAAGGGTAGGCTAGGTTAGGCTGGGCTAGAGTAGAGTATAGAAGAGTAAAATGGAGTAAAGTAGAATATAGTTGAGTATAATAGAGTAGAATAAAGTAGAGCTAGGTTAAGCTAGGCTAGGCTAGAGTATATTAGAACATAGTAGAGTAAAGTAGAGCTAAGTAGAGTACAGCATAGTTGAGTAGAGGAGAGCAGAGCCGAGTAGAGCTACGTTATGTTAGGCTAGGCGAGGCTAAGTTAGAGTAAAGTAGAGTAGAGCTAGGTTCAACTAAGCTACGCTTGGCTAAGTTAGAGTTGAGTAGAGTAAAGTAGAGAAGATTAGAATAAAGTAGAGTAGTGCTAAATAAGGTAAGTGTACGTTAAAGTATAATAGAGTAGAGGAGAGTAAAGCCTGAGCAGAGTAGAGTAGTATAGAGAATAGTAGATCAACACGAAGTAGAGAATAGTAGAGCAAAGCAGTGCAAAGAAGAGCAAAGTAGTCTAGGCCAGGCTAGGTTAGGCTAAGAAAGGCTATGCTAGGCTAAGCTATGTAAGAGTAGAGTAGAGTATAGTAGTAGTGTAGAGTAGAGCTTGGTTAAGCTAAACTAAGTAAGGTAAGGTTAGGTTAGGCTAAGTTAGGCTTGACTAGGCATGGCTAGGTTAGGTTAGGATTTCTAGAGTAGAGTAGAGTAGAATATAATAGAGTAGAAAAGAGTAGCATAGAGCAGAGTAGAGTAGAGCAGAGCAAAGTAGAGCAAGGGTAGGCTAGGCTAGAGTTGAGTGGAATAAGAGTATAGTTCAGTAGAGTGAAGAAGAGCTACGTCAGACCAGGCTACGTTAGGCTATTCAAGGCTAGGGTAGATTAGAGTAGAGTTGACTAGAGTAGAGTAAAGTAGAGTAGAATAGAGTAAGACAGAGTGAGTAGAGGTAAGCTAGGCTAGATTAGGTTCGATAAGGATAAGGTAGGTTAGAATAGAGTAGAGTAAAGCTAGCTTAGGCTAGGCTAGGCTAGAGTAGGGGGGAGTAGAATAGAGTAGAGTAGTATAGAGTAGAGAAGAGTAGAGTAGAGCAGAGTAGAGCTGAGATTAGCAAAGCAGAGCAGAGTAGAGAATCGTAGATTAGAGATGAGAAGAGTAATGCAACATTGGGCTAGGCAAGGCTAAGTTATGCTTGGCTAGGCTAGAGTACAGTAGAGTAGAGTGGAGTTGAGTAGATCTAAGTTAGGCAAAGCTAAACTTGGCTGGAATAGACTAGAGTATAATAGAGTAGAGTAGAGTAGAATAGATAGAGCAGAGTGAAGAAGACTATAGCAAAGTAGAACAGAGTATAGTACAGTAGAGTAGAGAAGAGCAAAGTAGAGATTGGTTAGGCTAGGTTAGGCTAGGATAGGCTAGAGAAGAGTAGAGTAGAGTAGAGCTATGCTAGGTTAGGTTAGGCTAGGCTAGGTTAGCCTTGTTTGAGTAATAGAGTAGATTATATTATAGTAGAGTAGTGTTAGGTTAAGCTAGGCTAGGTTAGGCTAAGCTAGGCTATGCTAGAGTATAATATAATAAAGTAGAGTAGAGTAAAAAAGAGTAGAGGAGAGCAAAGCAGAGAAAAATAGAGCAGAGCAAAGTAGGGTTGAGCAGAGAAGTATAGAGTAGAGTAGAGTAGAGTAGAAGAGAGCAATGTATAGAAGAGAAAAATAATGTAGACTAGAGTAGAGTATAGCAGAGCAGAGTTAGTGCAGAGAAGAGTATGTCAAGGTTAGTAGAGTAGAGTAGAGCTAAATTAAGCTAGCTAAGCTAGGCTTTGTTAGGAGAGGTTAGAGTAGAGTAGAGTTGAGTAGAAAGGAGTAGAGTAGAGTAAAGTACAACAAAGTACAGTAGAGCTAGGTTATTAGCTAGGATAGGGTAGCCTAAGCTATGATAGAGTAGAGCTAGGTTAGGCAAGGCTAGTCTAGAGCATAATAGAGCAGAGGGGAGTAGAAAAGATAAGAGCAGAGTATAGTAAAGTAGCAAAGAGTAGAGTAGAGTAGAGCAAACTAGAGTAGAGAAGAGAAGAGTAGAGCTAGGTTAGGCTAGGCAAAGCTTGGTTAGGTTATACTATAATAGAGTAGAGTGGAGTAGATTAGCATAGAGTATATTTCAGTTAAGCTAAGCTTGCTAAACTAGGCTAGAGTGGACTAGAGTAGAGAAGAGTATAACAAAGTAGAATAGAGTCGGAGAGTAGAGTAGAGTAAAAAAGATTAGAGTAGGGTATAGTAGAGTAGACCTAGGTTAGGTTTGGCTAAGTTAGGCTAGGCTAGGCTAAGCTATGCTATAATAGAGTAGAGTAGAGTAGAATAGAGTAAAGTAGAGCTAGGTTTGGTGAGGCTACACTAGGCTAAGCTAGACAAAGCTAGAGTAGGGCAGAGTAGAGTAGAGTAGAGTAGGACAGAGTAGAGATGAGTGGAGTAGAGTAGAGTAGAGTAGAGCTAAGTTAGGTTAGGCTAGGCTAAGTTAGGCAAGGCTAGGATAGGCTAGCCTAGGTAGAGTAGAGTAGAGTAGAGAAGAGTAGAGAAGAGCAGAGTTGATTAGAGTTCAGTAAAGTAGAGCTAAGGTAGTCTAGGTTACACAAGGTGAGGATAGGGTAATTTCAAAATACTAAGGAGATCTAGGGTGCATTTGTTTAATATCAAATCATGTAAGAATCAAAATGTTTTAAAACTTATGCCCAAAACTATGAAAATAAAATATGTAAAAATTTAAAGTTAAATATTTAATTGACTTGAGCTCGTCAACATGAGTCCAGTGGCGTTTGTTTTTTGTCGACCAAACAACATTTCCAATTATTATGAAAAACAAATGTAAATAGGCATAAATAATAATAACATATTATTTTAATATTAGGTAAATCAACATTAGAATTCACTTAAGATAAATTAAAGCAAAGTAATATAATCAAATGAATTTGAAGTAAAACTATGAGGGAGAAGCTTAAGAATTTCATAAAAGCAAAACAAAATCAAAAAACAAATTTAAAATATAAGATAAGTTATATAGTAAAGTTTCATTCAAAGATACTATGAAGGTCGAGCATGACATCAACAATCATAAAATTATATTCGAAAATGAATACCACATAAAATATGTCAAAAAAAAACTAAAATAAAATGAACCCAACAACATTTGTTTTATATCATTTGAATATCTTTGTGAATTACTATGAATAAACATAGTAATTCAAAATAAATATTAAGTATATATCTACCTCGAGAGTACATCTTTAAATGTTTTTTAATCAAAGTTTTAGTATGATTTATGAGATATTTTCATTTGTATCTTATTTTAAGATTAAAAATGTTGCACATGATCTCTGCAATATTGTTGTATGAAACTTTCCAATAAAATTAACCACATTTCTTCTCTTATTTAAGCTTTATATGTCTTTGATTTCATTATTTTACATAACTTCAATTTATCATATTTTAGTTTTAATATTTTTACTTAGTACTAAAATAATACTTTTTATTATTTATGTTATTTATTACTATAATTTGTAATAATTTCAAATCAAACTTAGTGTAGATGAAACATATGTTGTTGGACTCATCTCAACTTGCTCTATCTATTAAAATATTAATATTTGTATTTATAAATATAAAATTTTCTATCGTTTTTACACAATTTAAGTGGTCTTTTAAATAATATTTGATGTGATGATAAAGGATGTAATACTTCATCCCCTCATTGTCATGGAATGTAACTTTTCTATATAACATATCTTTTTTTTAAAGTTTTTCCTTTTATATGGTTATATTAGAAAAATTTCTTACTCTCCTCTTACATGACCTTGGTATCATTTTTATTTGGTTCTATAACATTGCTTAAATTTTTCCCACTTTCCTTATAATAAATATTTACTTAATATTGAAATAAAAATTTAATTATTTTTCTTATTTATGTTGTTAATTCAAAATAATTCTTAACGAGATATGGTGGATACAAAACAAATGTTTTTACACAAGGTGTTACTGAGCTTTATTGAATTAAATATTTTCTTTACACATTTTTTTGAGAATATTGGCATGCTTGACAAAAAAAATTTTATTTGTATATGATTTGATGATCAAAAATATTGCACTCATTCTCTTTGGTATCTTGGAGTGTAACTTTGCTATAAAGTTCTTTTATTTCTTCATATTTTTTCTTTAGATTTGGCAATATTACAATGAAGCTATAGTTCTCTTTTCATGTGTCTAAGACATTATGTCTATTTGGTTATTTTAAATTGATTTAATTTTGATATATATATATATATATATATATATATATATATATATATATATATATATATATATATATATATATATATATATATATATATATATATATGTATATATGTATAAATATAAGTAATATTTAAATAATAAAACATTATAATTTTTGTCATTAATTTAGAAATTCTTAATAATTCCAGTTAACATCCAACATTGATAAAAGAAAAATCATTGAACTAATATAAACGACCTCTAACAAATTCATTATTTACATTTACATTTTTACAATTTTGCTATTTTTTAGTTTATCATGCCTTATTGTACATTTCATACAATCTTAATTTGATATTGAGGATTTTCTCCTCAGTATTATTAAAAAATATATCAAAGTGCTCATTGCAATTAGTCTTAATGACATTTGATATATCTCGATAAAACTTAGTTTTGACTTTTTCTGTAATATGAAATTTAAAAAGCATTAACACATTTTTCTTATTATCAAATTTATTATATCTTTATTTAATATTAGAATAATAATAGTAAATTATTATTCTAATATTAATTAAATATATAATAAGTTTTGTTAATAAGAAAATACCAACCATAGTAATATAAGTAAATTAAAATGATGTTAAAGTCATAGAAGAGGACAATTAGTATTTCAAATTAATATAATCAACTCGAAATAAAAATTTGAAGGAATGAGATACATTATATGAGAAAATCGCGTTCCAAGGTACCAAAGAGATTATGTGCAACATTTTTTATCATACAGTAAGGTAAAAAATTAATGTCTTGTAAAGAATGCAAAAACCTTAAAGAGAAGAAAAAATGAATATTTTGATGGATGGAGCTCATCATGACAACTCCAACGATGTTCGTTCAATGTTAATCAAACCTTGCCTAAATTTATTAATAACTAACTATGTAAATAGAATAGATAAACATATGATAAATGAATATTTAACTCGACAAACCTCATTGAGCCAAATGCAATGAACTTTGTTTATTCTTGATCTTTCCTTATTTAGAATTACTACAAATTATGAAAGTAAACAAGTAAAAAAAATAATATATTATTGCTTTGATGTACAACAAATATATATTAAAGTTGAAATGATATAAATTAAAGTAATGTAAAATAACCAAAAATAAACATTGTAAAGTTTAGATAAGAGATGAATTGGAGTTTTAAATTAATATAATAAAATCATGGAAAATCATTGTAGGAGATAAGATAAATGTTAAGGTAAAGTAGTAATTTAACAAGATGGGGTGATTTAGTATAACATCATTAATCAAAAAATTTAGAGCAAATAAAATTCTGACAGAACATGCCAAAATACTTAGAAAATAAAAGATTTAAGATGAATGAACATTTAATTTGTAAAGCTTGTGGTAAAAAAAAAACTACAATAATTTTTTATTTATTAGACTTATTTTGGAATTACTAAAAATTTCAAAATTAATTAATCAATAAGAATGAGGAAATATTATTTTGATATTAAATAAGTCTCCATTAAAACTTAAAATAATTAAAAATTGTTAAATATTTACTATAAGCACCTCAAAGTGACATAAACGAGACAAGAGTTGGTTGGATTTAAATTTTTTATTTTTTAAATTGGCATATTTCAATATTTAAAGTTTTGTTGGATTTATGTTTTAACATTCCTTTAATATTTTATGTTTTAATATATTTTTTAATATTTCTTTCAAATATTTTTATATATGAAAATATTGAAATTTTCCTCTCTATTATAATTAGATATTGTCATGTTTAAATATGTTAAAACATCTTTATATCTTGAAATGTTAGATATTGGCATATTTAAATATCGAACATCTTTATATCTTCGAAATTTAACATTCCTTTATAGCTTATTAAATTATCGACTTTGAAATTCCTTTATATTTCGATATTGGCATATTTAAATATCAAAAATTAAAAAAATAGGTTAAAACATAAAATATTAAAGGAAAATTTATCGACTTGGAGATCATCAAAAAATTTCAAATTCCTTTATATTTTATGTTTTATTACGTATTCAAAATATTTCCTAGTTATTTGTTAATCCAACCAAAATGATCATCAAAAAATTTCACCTTTGCTCTTCCTTCTTTTCTAAGTTTACCTTGAATAGAAGTATCATCTATCTAAAATTTAAAATTTATTTAAGCAAATTCATTGGTAATACTTAAGGTTTATGATCTTCAAACAAAACATTAGGAACATGGGTCGACCCAATAATATCTCTTTCCTGATGATAACAAAACTTTTAATAAAATTCATTAAACCAAAAATTATTTATAAAAATAAAATGCATAATAATTAAAGATAAGCTTCTTTACATGTACGCCAAGCTAGATTAATGATCCCCCATAATTTATGCTGATTTCCATTTTTAAATTTCTATTCTCCTCTACTTTGTCATCACCTAATGAGAGTTAATCTACATTTAGTAAATTGTTCACAAATTAATAATTTTTTGAAATATTCAACCATCTAATCAATTTCTTTTAAGTTTTTTATGTTCAAATTATGCCAATATCTAATGATGTAAGACTTGTATAATTTCTTTCAAATATATTTAATTCTTTCTTTCTAACTATTACCAAAATTGGTTATTTATGCTATCTTGTGTAATGCATGGCTTAAAATTTGTTACAATGGATAGTAGTTATGAAAGACTAATGTTTAACACCAATCATAATTTTATCTATACCTTTTTTTTTTGGAAGATCCTTATAAAAATTTAAAGTTTTAGGATTTCTTTTAAATATTTTTATATATTTATTTATTTTATTTTAATTTTATAACTTTTTTTTCAAATCCTATTAGTACAATATATATATATATATATATATATATATATATATATATATATATATCATTTTAGGTTGGAATTAGTTTATTAATGTTGCAATGCATAATATTTGATTTTAATTATTAGAATTGAATTCACAAACCATTTTATGTCCAACATAGTTAGATATAATTGAGATACTGTTCTTATTCATATAAGGCATTTTTCGAAATGAGTGAAATCCTAATAAAAAAATAGAAAAATACTACTAGAATCATGCAACATAATAAACATGTAATAGAATAAAATAATTCAATGGCACAAAATGTAAATTAATTAAAAAAATCTTATTCTTGATGAAAGCATATTGAGAAATAAGTGTTTTAATTAAATCAATTTTAATTAAAGAAAATTGAGAACTTAGCTTATTTAAGAAGAAAGTAGAGATTATTAGTTTGATGATTGATGCATGTTCCATAAGAAAATTTAAATGAGCATTAACAACTAAATGTTTGAATATCATGACTTGAAAAGTTTTCTTTTGATTTTGTAAGACTTTAATCAGTCTCTCCTATTCAAGAATTCACTTATTTATAAATATTTTTATTAACAAAAAGCACTTGCCAAATTAACCAACTACTTATTATTATATATATTTAGACAACCAATATAGTTTTTAATTAATAAATTATAAAAATCCAAAAAATTAAAAAGAGTCACTACATAAAAGGCACTCGATTAGAAGCCTGTTAGACATTTGATTGTTAAAACATCTCAATTGGATGGATAAGATTAAAAGAAAAATTTCTAAATTATGATTTGATTTGAACTGATAAATCTAAATCATGATTTCACTATTAGATTTAGCTCTTACATGCAGATAAAACATGGATTGTGAGAACTCAAATTTATGTGATTGGATTTGAGGATTTAAATAAGATTTTTTAAAACTGGATGAGATTAGAATCATTTTATCACATAATTGTGTGATTTGATAGCAAAAAAACTCCCACAATTTTAAATGCATTTGTGTGAAATGGATTGAAATTTTTTTAGCCTTACATTGAATAAATAATTGATTATTATGGCTTTATTAGAGCTTTCTTACTTTGCACATTTTGCATTTTTTGGGGATGGCTTCTCTTATGCTATGCTCTAGATGTAAGTTATGTTTGGATTCTCATGTTATGAATGAATCAAAATTGTTTGATAGGTTTGAGAGTTATTTAATCATCATGATAAATTTTATTAGCTGTATTCAAGCAATGTGTTCTAACAAAGACTTTTGGTTTTTTTAATAATATGTTTGTTTTTTGTTTTAATTATATTATTATTTTTTTACAAACTTATTGTTATAATTAAGATACACTTTTTGCAACAAGTTTTGGAAAGAGAATTTTCAATGGTATGATAGGAATAAAATGATTCTTGGATGGTAAAGATAAGATCAAGATTTTAGAATCTTAATACTATTTGAAGATGATTAATTTAAATAAGACTTAATTTTCTACCTTATATGAGTGATTTGAATAAAGCTTAACATCCAATCCAAAAAAAATTAAAATAACTAAAGTTAAATTTAAAATAAATGTCTTTGTTAAATTCAAATCATAACTCCTCCATTTTAAATTATCTTATGTACACAAGCATCAGTTTTCTAAAATTTACGAATTCTCTTTAACAAATTCATAAGTAATTCTTTTCATTTGTTATTATCAAATAAAGTACCATGACAAGGGGTCAATAAAATAATGCATTAAACCTTCAAATACTTTATGAATTATCATAAAACTATCGACTATCATATGATAGTGCCAGTTTCCTTTCTACAACAATTTTGGACCATTCTATCCATTTATGGGACCATTGTTACCCACTTCAATAATGTCTCATCCGCCTCTTGGCTTTAGTATTCAAAACTCCTTTTAGAACTAGTGAAAATATTATTAAGAATATTAAATGTCTTGTGTGACTAACGTATTGACTTGAATCATTACTAATTCTTTTAGAAAATTAAATCCACCGTCAACAGGTGACTAACCTTCCTTCATAAAAAATGCATCATATAATCAAGAAACTTGTTCCTTCTCCTTCCTTAAAGTCATTTGCACAATTATCTGATTTGTCTCCCTCTTCCTAGCCATTATGATACTTTTCCATTTCAGTCCTAACTATAATATCTATGTGATTGGATGCTTTCCTCTTATAATTCTACTAAATTGGTACATAATTTTTATTATATTAGATATCCATCATGACCAAAACCTTATAAAGATTACTATTTCCTACACATTCTATTGCAAATGACCTCTAAAAGTTCTTCCACCAATTCCAAAAAAAAACTACTCCAAGTGTTGTTTATTTAATTAAACAAATCATATATTTCTAAAATCATTTGTATTTTTTATTATTTTTCTTTGATAATTCCATTAGAATTAATTTAATATTATTTTTAAACGATTTTGGTTATTTTTTATGACATCAATTTCAATTTAAGGAAAAATTATTATTTAGAGTTCATTTTCATTTGTTCTACCATATTTAACTTCTCATCTATATTATTAGGTCATTAAAATAATAGAATTTGCGATATTATAAAAAATTATACATATGAAAATTTCATCTAATTTCATGCAAAACAAATTTTAAATGCACTTACATTTATTCAACTAATATTAAAAAATGTTGGAGTCTATTTAATATTTTGCAATCTTCCCTTCATATAAGAATTTAATCATTGAATTTCAAACTCTTCCTCTACTTCCCAAGTAGCTACTACTTAGTTATAACTTATCCTTTGTACATTCAACATGGGATGCTCTCCATCTTTATTTTCTTGAATTCCTACATTATGAAGCCCCCATTGGCCTTTCCTTATGAAATAATCAAGGATGCACCGTCATGTTAATTTGATCATGTTTAAATATATCGCTAATATTAGCATCAAATTTTATTGAAACTAAAAGAAAAAATATATTATGTTCCCTGGCTAATGATAATGATAAAACTAGCATAATGATAACACAATATATTATATATTCCCATATAATATCATATATTATATAATATCATATATATTATATAATAACATATAAGGTGTCATCTCTATGCTACTGTTGTAAGCAAATTAATTAAAAGTCAAATACTTATCTTAACTACATTAGAAACCTATTTTTCATGAACTTAATATATTCTTAGTTAATTTAAATATTCTTTTTCATTGACTTCTATTTTAGCCTAAAATGTTGTGTTAAACATTACTTGCTCATAATATGCTTCACACAACCTTTTAGAAAAGTGTGATGTAATTTTGGAATCCTTATGTAGTATAATAGTTCTTGTCATACTGCATGAGCCTTATAATTCTGTCAACATATATCTGAACTATTTTTTTGCAAAAAAATCTTTAATCAATAGGTAAAATGTTAATTTTTGCAGTAGAAAACCTCATTTTCAATTAAGTCTAATTTAACATCTCTACCTAAAAATATTTTGCTTCTAATCTTCCACAAATAACAAAGCTAGCATATGACAATAACTTCTTGCTATCAATATGCCATAATGACAAATGTAGTAAAGTTCATTCTATTTTATATGGATATTACATATATCATTAAATTATGCTAAGCTTCCACTATGTTATATATCTAACTATTTTTTTCTTCTTACTAAAAAATTAGTAGCTACTTTCACTTTTTCTTTTGTGATATGGGATCTCAAAATCATAATGTCATAATGATTAAGCCATTCTAATAATAAAAATGTATGAACAAATTTATTAGGAAACCAATTATGAAAAAAATATTATATGTACTTTTTAATAACAAGAAACCCAAATATGTAAACTTAGGCATATTTTGGTATTAGAGTTACATCAATAAGTAGATAGGAATTGGAGATTAGAAACCAAGATAATGGACGCTATCTTGTCATAATATTACTCATATAGATAAACCCATAAGCTTTTTAATAAGGAAACTTAGTTGTAATGGAATCTACTCAAGTTGTGTTTCATGAAATTATGCATAAAAAAGAGGTAGGTTTACAAGACAAAAGATTTCAGAAAAGTAAAATTGGTAGACAAATAATGTTCCTGGAATGATAAACTTTATGGATTTCTACTCAAACATTATTTTAGATTGGGAATGTAGATAGAATTTTTTTATCAAGGATTGTGTCGATTAACTTCTTTTTGTCCATCATTATTTAGATGATACCATATTTGGATCAACAAACTATGACTTATGTGAATGATATGGTAAGCATGTACGTGTAGGATCTTAGATGAACTTAATGAGGGTTTCTATTCTCTTGAATGCAAGTTAATAGGATGAGAAAGGTACCCTTGATCTTCCATAAATTATATAAATGATATGTTAAGACATACAAAATAAGGAAATAGTTGCATCAAAGGTGTTAGCATATAATGAAAATCACCTTAGAGATGTAATCTTAGGTGAGCTCTCTTTTAGAGCACAAACCAACGCCTCTCTTTATAAAGAAATTATATATGGTGCATCTATTTCTGAATTTAAACCCCAAAATAGAAGTGAAGCCTTGAGGAAAGAATTTTTTATTTGGTCATGTTGGATGGTTTGAACTTTTTTTTGAAAGTGATTGTTTTGGAATGAATAGACATTCCAAGTGACCACATTACTATGTCATAAAGTGGGTACTCAAAAATAAAATTTAAATGATAGTGTGGCTATCATTCAATATATGAAAAGGCTAGTGGTAAAGAGTTATAATCAAGTAGGAGTAAACTTAGTCTTAATAAAAGTTATATAAACTATACCGAATGGATTTTAAGAGCACCTTCTTAAATGTTGTTATTTAGGAGAAAGTGTATGTCGGATAGTTGGATTGCATTCAACATTTTCTTCATCAAAATTATGTGCATAAGCTAATGAAATAATCATATGAATTGCAATAAGAGCAAAGATCCTGTTATGAACATACTTAGAAGATTTCTAGTAAAACATTGTTTTAGGATTGGAATGTAGATAGGATTTTGTTCATCTTGAACTATGCTATTAAACTTCTTCTAATTGTGGATTATATAGATGGTATCATATTTGGATCAACCAACTTGTACTTCTGTGAATGATTTAGTGAGCTTATAGGTGTTGGATTTGACTTCAACATAATGGGTGGCGTAACATATTTCTTTGGATTGAAAGTTGAGTAGGATAAGAAAGGTAACCTTGAATCTTAAATAAAGTATAAAAATTAGATTTTAAAATTTTGTGAACATAATAACATAAAATGCATTTCTATTGTCAAGAGTCCTCACCATACTATTGAATAAACATGAGAAATGAAAACTAATAGATTTCAAGTTATAACACAAAAGGACACATTCTTCACTTGACTATTATAAGACCACACATAGCTTTTAGTGTGGAACTTTTTTCAGAAATTTCAATCAAGCCTTAATGGTTTCTATCTAGAAGTTATAAAAATAATATTTTGATAATTTCTTGAAATAAAGGTATTTAAGGTTTTGCTTTCCCAAAATTGTCTAATGTCATGATCTCAAAGGATATGGCTACAAAGATTATGTTGGTTCTTGAATAAATAAGAAAATAATTTTAGGCATTTAATCATTTTTAGTAACTCTTAAACTAAAGATATAGAGAAAAAATCGAACTATTGTTTTACCAAAAAAATGAACCACAATATACAGCATTAGGAGGATTTCTAGTAAAAATGTTTTTGTTTCAAAAGGAAATAGGATGATATGGCATTACATTTCCAAACAATTGTCCAAAAATATGAAAATTTGAATGCTTTTTTCCTAATTAAAAATGCTATAAAGGAAAATAAGATTGATCAAATTGATTTTAAGCACCATTTCATCATGGTCAGTGTAGAATGAAATATAACAGACATTTAATTTGTTGTTAACAACATGCAACAAGTTAGCACATTAACAAAGCTTCTTAGTAAAGATTTATTCTATAAAATTAGAAGAATTTTTTATGATGACAAAAGGGGGAGAAATTAAGCTTACTTTTAAGGGAAGTTCCTTGAGTGAAAGGGTGCTCAACTATGTGCCTTATTTACTTCAAAATTTAGCTTGACTTGTTAATATCTAGCAAATGTCTTCTTGCACTACATTAAAATACATTGCCATAAACTTAGATGGTAAGTAATCATAAAACAAAAATAGGTTTTTGCGCCTATGAGCAACTCTCTATGATATTTTTATTTTTATGACCTAATTAAGTAGCATACTAATTGGTTATCTAGCTTTGCTTGTAGATATGATAGGTGAACAACATTGGAAAGACATTAATGTCAAAAGCACAAATCAATTGATTAAATATATGGATATAACAATTGGTGAGATAAGAACAGAAAGGGTTTTAGCATGCTCAAGAATCTAAGTGTACTTTTGTTGTAAAACGTGTGAGGAAAAATGAATAATTGAAGAGAGATGAATTGTGTGTTTAATAAATTTTTTTATTCCAAAAATTTGAAAAAAAGTTTTTGTGCTTAAAATAAACCTTTTTGTATAAAACTTATCAACAAATTAAAATTTTTAGACAATTAACAAAATGCACAAAAGATTTTTAAGTGGTTTGACTAAAACCTATGCCCACATTCACCACCAATCTTTTATCAGGTTTCTACTAACTACTCTCTTTAGTCAAAGCCAGTATAGTTAAGACAATTATATATTGCTGCACCAATGAGATACCAAAATCTAAGAAATTCAGGCTATATGAAACAATTTTAAAATTTACAATTTTTGCTTGCAAAAATATTTAAACTATTTAATTTTTTAAACAAGAGTAGTAGTACTGCTATTGAATGAAGGATGTTACCATGAAATACAAAACTTATTATGAAGGAAAGTGGGAGAAATGAGGATTGATAAAAATCCATAAGCCCTATAATTACGTAGAAAAGAGTTGCTCACAGTTTGAACTTCAGTTATACTTGCATGAAAATTTTCATGTTCGATCAATAGTTTTAAGATTTGGTAAATGTTCCCTATTAATAAAAAAAATAAAATAAAACTCCAAAAAGAACTCTCACAACATCAAAAATCTACTTTTTAGAAAGCTAGCTCTAATAGACGGAGATGATGGTACAACTACAGTCCAATTAAGCGAATGGAGTGGTAACCATCAGATCAACTTAAATCATAAAGGGTTCATATTTAATTGCAACAAGTTAAGATTTAAAGAGTTGGACTCAAAAGTTCGATGGATAGTAATGATGATTAGAGTACTATTCACATTGGTAAAGAAACTCTCAATCTTTTGATCAACTATTCTGAACCAATGGCTGAAGAATGTTAACTATTCATAAATACGAGTGTGACTGTATTGCTCGATTGTGAATATGCATGATCAACCACTGTGAAAATCTCAAGTTTGGTAATTTCTTTTGATTTGCCTCACAATGCAAAACAGTTGAAGTATTTTGTGCTTATAATACATCAACTACATATTACAATCAGCCTCATTGGTTAGGAACCCCAAGGTGTTCTTTAGAAGTCATGACCCATGTCAAATGTGGGCATGTATGTGTCAAACTTAACTTCATTTTCTTAAACCGCTTAAAGAATTTGCCATGACTCATTCTACCGAAGCCTATTCATAAGTATGGCCTTAAACAAATTAATTAAGACACTGCTATAGTAACCTGAGTTTATCGATACTTGGGCTTGAGCCATTTCAGATTTGAGCAGGTTCCTAGCTTGCAAGGGTCCCAAAAACATATTATTATTATAATAATAATAAATTATGTTTAAAAACAAATTAAATATTTTTAAGATTTTCAAGAACTCAAATGCTTTTAAATAAAATATAACTTGAGCCAAAGTCAAATATGCATAAAAGATGCAAACCCTATTTGCCATAATTATGGAAAAATTAAAAGTTTAACATACTAATCGTAAGAATTTAGAAATGACTTTCTTTTTTTATTAGACACTCTATAAGACCATTATCTTTTGCTCCAAATTTAGTAGCTTGAGCCATCAAATTATATTCACTATTAATGTTATAATTCTTACTCCAACAAATCCAGACTACTGGAAAACTCCATGAGATCTAACTAAAACAATACTAAGTTAAATAATGTATTAATAAATACTTAGACTTGGTTTTGTGATCATCATATTAAAAGAAATAACAATCTCCCCATGAGGATTATAAAACTAAAGCCAAAGGAAAATATAAGAATAATGGAAAAATTAAATAATTTAATATTCAACATTATAGTATATACCTAATAAGATAGCTTATATAGACCTCTTGATATCTAGATTACCCTCACCAATAATTCTAACACTTAGTTCTCTCCATCTTTGTAATAATTCAAAGGGTTTAATGACACTTATGCTTAATCTTAGTTTATTAAATACTATGTTAGCCAATTGTTCAGTACCAATATCAACTAATTAAGGTAGACAATAGCACAAATAACAACTAAATTATTTTTTTATATATATGCTCTCTAATAAAGTTATATCTTAATTCTATATATTTTGTTCATGAGTGTTGAATGGGAACTTTAGCTTAAATTATCACAAGAAATTAGAATTGTGTAAATTCTAAGCCATAATCTAAAAATTGTTGTTTCATACACAGGACGAGAGATGCCCACGATACTTTACAATTTTTTCTCAAAAATTTTCCAACACCTTTAATTCTTTAAACATTACTAATGAATGAAGTAGTTATTTCCAAGAAATATAAAAATGATTATGAACAAAGGTAGGAGAAATAGAGACTGACTAAAATTGAAAGCTCTAATAATATATAAAAATGTGTTACTCATTGTTTGAACATCATTTCAACTTTTATGAAAATTTTCAAGTCTGATTCAATTATTTTAATGTTTGATAAATGATCCATTTATATAGTTGAAATAAAAAAACTTAAAAAATAACACCCTAATGCCTGGAATCTACTTTTCATAAGCTAGTCGATACATATTGAGAAGACAGTACAACTGCCATCCTATTAAGCAAACGAAGCAGTAATCATTCATTCAACTCAAATGATAAAAGGTCCAAATCAAATAATAGTGAGATAAGATCTAGAGCATTGGTTTTGAAAGTTAGATGGATAATAACAATGATTAGACTACTGTTTGCATAGAAGGAGTGACTCTCAACCATTCTATCAACTATACTAGATTAATAGCTAAAGAAAGTTAACTTTTCATAAATATTGGCATAATATGGATAGTTTAATAACAAAAATGTGTATTAGAATAGAAATCTCAAGTTTGGTAATAACATTTATTTAATCCCAAATTTTGAAATAGTTGATTTATTTTATACTTATAATGAAACAACTACATATTATAACCAGCCTATTAGGGTTGGCTACCATTAGTGTTCTTGAGAGGTCATGCCCCTTGTCGCCAACACAAATCTATGAGTCTTACCTAACCTGATTTACTTAAAACAATTAATGAGTATGTCCTGACTCGCTTCACTTAAATTGGTTCATAAGTAATGCACTGAACCTTTTAACCTAGAGACTACAACTGTTAAATGACTGTACTGATACTCAAGCATAACTCATCTTAGATTCGGCAAGTTCTTGGTCATTGGATGTGCCTAATGACCATGCCCATAGGTAGTATGAGTCACTTGCCCTGAGCCATTCTAGCTTAATATTTGGGTGTGCTAAAAAAATTTATAATAATAAAAAATATATATATTTTAAAAAAAATTGAATATTTATAAGATTTTCAAAAACACAAATACCCCCTAATGAAATACAACT
Source organism: Vanilla planifolia (assembly GCA_023846275.1). NCBI lineage: Eukaryota > Viridiplantae > Streptophyta > Magnoliopsida > Asparagales > Orchidaceae > Vanilla > Vanilla planifolia. The sequence continues at coordinate 73,499 of JAIUJO010003741.1, forward strand.
AAAAAAATTCACATATACATATAAGATTGATAGTTTTATGCACCACAATTACCAAAAAACTGAAGGTTTAACGTGCTAACCTTAAAGATTCAAAAATGAAATTCTTTGTAGATTAGCCACTCTAGATATATTGTTGTTTTAGACTCCAAAGTCAACAGGTTGAGCCATCAAATTGTACTCAATATTTGTCATACAGTGTTTGATTCAACAAAATCTAGTCCTCACTAAGCTCAATAATACATTAGTATAAACTTCTATTATAAAATTTGAAGTCTTTGAAAGAGAAAAATTCAACTTATTTGTAAATGTTTTCAAAAAAAATTGTTGTTGCACTCAAATTTAAGGTTGATATAAAGAAAGGCTAAGACATCCCTAAAATGCTTTTACACATCAATATTTATTCACCTTGATTCTAGATAAAGGTTTTGTATTTAAAATATTCCTTGAATTTATACAATGCATTACAAAGTTGCACAATAACGTAAGTAAAAAAAACACCTTGTTATTGTTGATGAGATGCTTGCACAAATTTTTTGCATGCATACATTAATTGTTAAAGTGTTATATACTTTGTATTTTAATAATTTTATTATAAATAAACTCCTTTTTCAAACTTATTTAACTTTCCATATGGAGGATAATACCAATTTGTTGCATGTCTTCACAAATTATTTAAGTGTTATATACTTTTCATTTTAACAATTTTATTATATATCAACTAACTATTTTTCAAGCTTATTTAAAATTTCATATAGAGGATAGCTTTGATAACTAAGTTGTTAATGGTTGTTGATATATTAAGTATTCAACTATCATAATTATTTTTATATGTTTTAATTACAATAATAAGATATCTTTTTTCTTACGTTATCGTGCAACTTTGTAATGTTTTGTGTAAATTTACCAAATATTTGAAGTATACTTTTACAATTACCAGGTATTATTTATTTTTTCTATTGAAATTTAGCATGTTTTATGTAGCCAAGTACTACGTAAATTGAGCATGTTTGTAAATATTTAAATATTGTTAATAGTGACTGCTTATTTATTATATTGTATGGATAGAAAAACTCTTTGTTTAACTACTTTTCTTAATGCTTATCTTAATTATATACAAAATAATTATTTTTTATAAATATTTTATTATAATATAAATTCTTTAAAATTTTGTACTAATAATTTAAATAATTCTTATCATCCACCATATTTTTATTCTATACAAAATCATTTCACAAAACTTCGAATTATTTAATTTATATTATAAAATTTTGGTTCACATGTTTAATTCCTTAAATTGTTTGGCTTACATCACAAAATCTAAATGTTTTGAATCATTAAGACTTTCTTATTCATATGTTTAATATTAAAATGTTTTTAAATAATTGCTCTTCAAAAAAAAAAAGGAATGACGATTGTAAATTTAAATATTTTTAAATTTTTTTTATCTTTTTATAATTTATTTTAAAATTTTATTATTTTCTAATTAAAAATTTTTTTATTAAAATTCTTAGGAAAATTTTTTTGAGAAAATATTGTTAATTTATTTAGCATTTTAAAATTTCCAAGTAATCAATATGGAAAATATTTTAGTGAAAACATTATTATTATATAAATTAAATCTCATTTAGTATTTTGTTGAATTATTGATATTTATAATTTTTCATTTCTTTGATATTTTTCATTTGCAATGGAAAGTTTTTGTTGCTTGTTCCTTTGGGAAGTTTTTTTATTGTGTTTGTAAATATTAGAATTACTTATTGTACTTTTTTAGGGTAACAATACATATTTATGTTTTTATTTTTTCACAATCCTATGAAAGTTATGTTTTTAATTAATTATTTTTAATGCGACAAAGTTTTTTAACATCTATGACTTATTCGCAAAATGTTGTTCCTGAAAACTGCCTTAAGTTTTTAATATTTAATATTAAATTATGACGAAAAATTAGCCTTTTGGAACCTATAAAAATTTTTTGAGATATTTTATATTTTCACCTTTTTTAAAAAAATTTTAATTTTTAAAATAAAATTTAAATTCTTATTATGTAAATTTATTTTTTGTATATTATTTTCTTAAGATATTGCTAAAGTTTTCTCAAATACATAGAAATTGGTTACTAAAATTTTTTTCTTTTATTCTCTTTTATCTCATTAAATGGAAAGTAATTTGTAATTAATCTAACAAATTTTTATGAGAATTTATTGATATTATTTTTCTTTATTTTCAATATTTCATATTTATTAATAATATTCAATTACAATATTTCAATCATTTTGAAAATTTTTATTAATAATTTTTTTTAAAGTTTTTAAAATCATAAATCTATTTATTTGATTTTTTTATTTATTTGGATTATATTTTATTTAATTATTCTTGTGACATCTTGATATATTAGATGTAATGATAAAATATTAAATTATCTAATTATTTTAATAATAAAACATCACTTAATTATTTCAAAAAGTTTATATTAACAAGTTTGTGACATGGCATTACTAAGAAATTTTGTGTTCATTTCTAAAGCATTTGACAATAATTACTTAAATCACTTTTAATGGTGTAAATATTTGTGCAAATATTTCATTCTTTTATTTTGGCATATTTGTGATGATTTAATTGCGTAAAATATTTTTAAAGTGTTATACACTTTATTTAAAAATCGAGCTAAACTTATTTCTTGATGATTTGTCATTTTTTGTCTCACAAAATGTTTATTGAAATGGTATTTAGTATATATTTTTATTATGATATTTAATTTACCATCATCTACATATTTTTCTCATTTAACATGTTTAGCATTTTGTTTTTTATAGAACATTTTTGTTATATTATTCACCTAAGTTCATCAGTTCTTTTACACAATATTTTTAATTTTTAAAATATTAAATTTTACATAATTAATTTTCTTTTAATTTTTTATTAATACTTAAAATTTATAAATCTTACCAAAATAACCTTTAAGGTATGATACATTGAAAAAATGGTATTAGCTTCATAATATTTTGAAAAGTATTCATATGTAATAAAATATTTTAGCAAACACATAATACTTATATTTTTTGTCATGAATTTATAATTTTTTGCAAATATTGCAAATAGTATCATATCGTATTCTTTTAATTTTCCAAAACTATTTTATGTACATTCGTGATGGACTAGCATATTTTCCATGAATTTTTTATTAATAAAATTTATCCTATTATTTATTAGGAATTAATTTTAATATTTTAAAAATTGTTCAATCATAATTTTTTCACAATTTTATATTTTTCCTAAAATTTAAATATAATTTAATTTCTATTATAAATTAAAACTTAATACATAAAATATCTAAAGATTTTTTTTATAATTTGATAACAAATAATTAAATTTTTATTTGAATGGTAAGAAATATGTAAAGAAAATGAAAATATAACTTAAAAAAAATAGTAAAATATCATTTAGATAATAAAATGATTTTAGCATTTGATCTATTTTCATTTTTTTCGTTATTTATCTTGCAAGCTAGCCAAGCATGTGATTGGCCCAATATAATGGGATTTGTCAAGAAAAGAAAAAAATATTTTTATCTCGAGATGTCTAAATTAATCAAAATTACAAAGAAAATGATAGAAAATTTACATAATGCTAGGAAAATAAAATTTAATGTTAAAATTTTGAAATAGCAAAAGCTAACAAATTAGTTTTGTTATTAAACATATATATTATTTAAACTATATAACATTTAAAAAACAAATTGACAATCATTGCAAACATAAGGAATAAGCAAACCTAAAAATGGAAAAACTTTAAAAAAATAATAAGTAAAATTAAAAATGGATAATATTGCAAATATATTCATCACACAACATCAATAAAATGTGATAAGAAAACATGTTTTACAAAAAAAAGAGTGGAACCAATATGTTTTAGGGGTCAAAAAATAAAAATAGTAGAAGCTACAAAATATCTAAACATAATCAAAATATTGTGTACAATTTGTCATAAAAAGTCACACATATGTTGGGAAAAATAAAACATTAAAAACTACAAAAAAAATGATAAAAAAAACTAAATATATGTGTTATTAATAATAATTTGATATTATATAAGTTAAAAAATATATAATATATATAAAAGTATCAAAAATATTTCATTACATATGAAAAATAAGAACAAAAATGATGGAAGAAAATGTAGGGTGGGAATCCATCAACTAGATTTACATCTTGCCTTCATGCCACAATGATAATGAAAAGTGGACAAAGGGGGTAAAAGAAAAAGAGGCAACGCCAATTTATGTATCAAAATGTTAACTTCAATGCATCAAAAACTTTCCTTGTACAAAAATCATCATAAAAAAATTGTGGAATTGCAATCATCTAAGAAAAACCTTTATAAGATCATTATTAAACCTCATAATATAACTTAACATATATCAGTTAAACAAACTCAGAGGTTACATATTTTATATATTTATATTGTTAATGTATTCATTGAGTACAACATTTATTTTAAAAGAGTGACTAATCATTTTATCCTAAACAATTCATATGCATAAGCAAATACATTATTGTGCATAGTTTTATATTTTAAATTAGGGACAAAAAGTGTTTTGGAGGTAACACAAATTCCATTTATTTTTCTTTGGATGCCTTTTTTAGAATAAGCCTAAGACACATAAACTAGGTAAAAATGTTTCAAAAAGGCAATCCGTAAAAAATTAATTACTACAATGAACTGTAAAATTAGGAAGACATTATTGATATATTGATAGGTTTTATTTTGATTTGACATAAGTGGATAAATTTTTGAATGTTTTTCAAATTTGTATTTGTGATAAAGAAAGTCAAAGCTTCACTTTTGTGCTTATCATTTATGTAATTTAAACATGAAGTATTGAATAATAAGATTGATATTTTAAGTCATAGAAATTGCTTTATCAAAATTTCAAACACCTACTTAACACAACTATGTTCTTCCAAGTATAATATAAATTTTGCCATATAATTTGATCACACCAAATATTATGCAAGAAATTTTCGTAGTTGATAGTAATGTAGTACATTTTAGTATCTTAAACCTTAATGGATTTATCTAAGTTCAGTGAAATGATTATAAGTAGTGCAATAGGATTAATATTTGTAGATGTAAATAACCAAGGTAATTCTTATTGCACAATAATATTTTCATTAATAAAAATTGTAGCTTTCGAAAAGATTTTAATTTTAAGCATAATAAGACATTACACATAATATTCAAATTGATTCTAATATTGGATTAAGTAATATAATACAATAAGTGTGTAACATGAATCATTTTATGGTTTGAGTATAACAAAAATGCATGTAACTAAGACAAAATTATAGATGCTCATTTTTAGTACACTAAATAGAAGGGATTGTGTCTTTCAAGAGTGATAAGTTTTCATAAGATAACATTAACTTGGGCAAGAATTTTGTAATCTAATTTGACAAAAATGAATATAAATCTAATCCTGAAAAATACACTTAATGTTAAAAAAGCAGGCCACTAGTGACATAAGAATTACATTAAAACATGGTAAAATTTTATTGGTAAATTGTTTGAAAATTTGGTTTCAATTTATGTTGAACTAATTAGATGTAATTTCTTTGCTATGTTAATCATTAGTTTAGGGGTAAAAGAGAAAATTCACTTGTGACTATTGCTCTCTTTTGAGATACATGTTCAATATGATGCATAGTAAAGTTATGCCACATAAACAAGACAGCGAGGCCATGGCTGTGGTTTGACATCATGTATGTAACAAAAATGCAATGACAAAAGCCATAATGAGGGTTGAAAAAAATTTCTAAAAATGAGGAAAGTGTAACAAAGTGTGACAGTACAACAAGTAATGGTTGTGGATCATCATGTTCATTTCAATAACACAAATTATGATTTGATTAGAAAAACATTGATAATGACGGGACATATTATAGGAATCTTATAGTTGGAATCTAATTTTAATCGAATTCCATAAATAAGAAGAATAATGAAAGAGGAGAAAATATAAGGAAAGGAAGTGTAGAATATGCCCTCCACTATTTCTTTCTATGTGCAAACTAAAGCTCCATAATGACAATGATGATATTAAATGAAAGCTAAAATTTAAAATTCTACTAAACTTCCTATAGAAACTATCTTAATACTAAAAAATGAAAAAGATACTACTACATAAACAATTGATGCAAACATTAAAATGTTTGTAAACATTTTAGCTTTATAAATGACTCCTTATAGTATAATATAAACTTAAATTTTATAATGAATCTTATCTTCCACAAAAAATGTTCTATGCTAAGGAAGAAAAGGTATAACAGATGGTAATCCAATTTAAGATTAATACACACATAATGGTTTATAAAGAAATGGGCTTGATAAGTTATTGCTCATGATCAAAGAGAAATTTTATACCAAAGTATATGGAAATAATCAAAGTTTGAATAGAAGGAAATGTGATAGAGGACCATCCCACTCCCTTCTTCGTGAAGCATTCACAAAATTACCTTCATGACTAAGAAATCACACATCCAACTATTAATCATCATATTCTAATTACATAAAAGCATTTTTTAGGTATTACTATGAATCCATTGAATAAAACAACAACTTAATTTCACTAATTCACAAAAATACAATAATGTTTTGTAGCTACATAAATACAATCTTCAAACTAGTCACACCACCTCACCTAAAACTAAAAGTGACATTTCATTAAGAAAAAAAAACCTAGCCAACAAATTTAAAAGGCCTCTTCCATCTCAACCATGAGCACTATTCAACATGTTTTAATGGTGTAGCCTGCAATTACATGCTAACATTATTTATTCAATTTTTATGGACTTACTTTTAAACATTCCAAATGTTTAAATAGATTCACAATTATCATTTTTGTTACAAATAAGTCTTCACCTTCATATTGAGAGTATTTTTTAAATATGTTTTGTGCTTGGTCTTTATCATTTTAAGTGCACCATTTTTCTTAATGTTTTTTTCTATGTAATGAAATGTTTTATTTTTTTTACAACCAGAATTTTGTTTAGCAAGTGTTATCAAGAAATGTTTTCCAAGTATTTATTGTAAAATATATTTTATATTAAGGGCATCTCTTTTTCCTATGATTTTAAAATATTTAATGCTTATCACACATATATCATTATTAATTATTTACTAAAATTGAAGATTTTTTAAAAGTTTATTTCTTTTCTTTTACTAACCTTTTTATGATACATCTAATAATTTAAAAAATAATTCATAAAAAAATATTTATATATATTCTATGCCTATGTACAAAAAATTTGTATTTAACATGTTGATATAGTTTTAAGGATTTTAGATTTTTCATTATCTACATAACGTTATATATTTTTGCTTTTCTTATTATTTTTATTTACACAAAAATTTTTACTTATTTATGAAAATTCTAACTTATTTTATAATAATGGTTTTATTCTTTTAATATTTAATATTTTTTCATACGAGTCACATAATACTTATGTTATTGGCCACATAAGCCTCACGACCCCAGTTAAAGTTTATTTCATAACCATGTAGATAAACTAAGCCATTAACAAGTCTTTTAGGTCAGTTATAACACACTAAAGCTATGTGGCCTATAGACAAAACTTTAGTGAATTAGAGATTAATTCATTGAGCATAAAATAAAGTCCAAATGAACCTCAAATAGGCTAATTCAAAATCATAATTGAAGCTATAATTGAGCTCTAAGTGACTACTCAACAACAGATCATGATCATTCATGACACAAACAAAACTTTCAATTTGCAAATTAAATGCAAATTGATGATAGAAAGAACCATGGAGGCTTGAAAGAAAGGAAGCTCCTTTGCAATGTTGAAAAATTATGAAGAATTTTGGGAAAACTTTGTGTGGATATTTTCCGAACTTTATCTTATATGATTAAATTTGCATGCATCATGTTTTTAAAAATATTTCAAAACATATCATTTGAATGTTTTCACACTTTACTCATAAAATGGTTTTAAAATGTTTTGGAAATTCAACTAGAGCAATGTCGACATGCATGTATTGAAGAAACATTTGTTCAAATAAATCTATAAAGATACATGACAAAACCATTGATAGGATGTTGTTATGTATGTGTGGAAAGTTAGGAAAAATACATATAAACAAGACAATGCATATAGACACGATATATTTCCATAGCTAGTAAATATGACCATTTATGTAAACAATAAATTTGCATAGCTAGTAGATGTTCTTAAGTTAGTTCTAAACCTATCTATGAAATTTTATTGTTAAATTCACAATTGGAAGGGATTAAATTAATTCTAAGAAAGCAAAACTATTCTAAAGTTTTTATAAGTAGAGTTTAATAAAACATTTTGGAATTCATACCACATAACATTTCTTAATGAATTCACTTACTACTTTTCCATCATTAAATTAATTTTATGACATTTAACTATTTTAAGACCCTTGCCAACACAAAAAGCTTACAACTACTTATTGGAAGTTTTGTTGAACAACTACTAGTAAAGTTTGTGGGAATGTTTTTTTTTATTTTCCATATGTTCTACACATGACCCACATTTTATAGAATCTTATGTATTATGCTTTAGGCAAAGGGATTTGTTTTTTAGAATTATAACTTGACTAAGTTTTAGTTACAAAAGTAGCCATTTTTTTGAAGGTTTAGTCTAACCGACAAAGGCACAAGAAAGTTTGGCTTTAACATTGTAAGAGACCAACATAGATTATGTTCCAACAAGAAAAAAATACAAGGGATTGTGGATTATGACAAGGAGAAAAACACTCAAGATGAGGTTGTGTGTGTACCTTTTGAAGATAACATGTGATGTCTTCTTAACTTGATATACAATGGTTCACTTGAGTAGAAACTAAACCAACAAAAATATTCTTGGTATTTTTTCATTACTAACAATACTCTTTTTTCATTTTCACTTATCAAGAATGTGATTACTATTGCTACTACAAGTTGGATTTTTTGGGAAGAATAAAGTAAGATCTTTACAACATAGCACACACGTTTTTTCAAAGCGCAATAGGCATTGAGGGACAATCAAAGCAAATAGTCTTGGTACTTTGTGCAGTCATCAGTTACCATTTGTTATGCACAGAAACCAATCGAACATCTATTGAAACTTTTAGGGAATCAATAATCTATTCTTTATATGTATAGTTAAGATATTGCCTAAAATTATATTATAGGCTCAACCTTCATGCGAAAAAGGAGAAAAGGATCCAAAAATAGCCTATTTTTGTTGATGCCTTTATGTGTTACCCACCATTGACCATGTTAGAGTTAATAGCATACCTAGACCATGTTTTTTTGGAATAGATCAATGAACAGGTCTTTAAAGTCTAATCAAGATCACAAGCTCCTATGACCTACAAACTCACCAAGATCTACAACTTCGTCCCTACCCATGAGGACCAATTTAAAAGTACCAATATTTGTAAGACCCCCAAACAAAATTAGATCTACTATTGTAATGCTTACTTATCATCACACTTAACCATGCATTGAACTAGATCTAATCCATGACAACGTCGATGTCACATTGACCCCCGTACTTCATCCATGACTCATCAACTAAAATTTGACCAAGTCATCATTGACAATAGAGCGATCTGATGACTAGATCCACAAACATGTACTTGAATTTTACCTACAACACATTCTATTGTGTGCCAATTCGCTAATTTAATCCAAAAAACCAAACACAAATTGATTTTGATGACCCTTGTGAACCTGCCTGATAAATAAATGAAAATGCTACTTTTTTACGAAGATAGTTTCACAAATGTTTGGACCTTGGAAACATTGGGCCAAAATGATAAGTTTTTAGAAAGCTATTTTTTGATAACTTTGACCAAAGATTTGGTAACTACCTTTTGAAAAATAGATTTTTCGAAACTAAAAAGGGAGACTTTAAAATTGATATTTTGTTAGAGCTAATTACATCAATTTTACTTTTTTAATTTCTTTTTTTCTCTACATAGGCTCTTCACAAAATGTGAGGCATACCCTTTCAAAAAGATGATCCTTACATGTGCAAAATTCAACTTTTTCCATTATGCCTTATTGAGTTCTAGGATTAATTACAATGCGACACCAACGTACTGAACCATCTTGGTTTCAACATTAGAAGGAAGCGTGCGAAGCTTAAGTTATCTGACAGTGTACAAGTTTACTTATAACACTGCTGTTTGGCATCCTTTTCGATGCTACATAATGATTTCTTTCACTTTGATATTTCTTTTACATCATTGATTCACATTTATTATGTCATTTCCTTGTACTTCATTGTTCCTTTTCACTTTGATACCAAATGTTTTCTTAGATTTCCACTACTTATTGTCACTTTCTATCCTATTCTCAATTCAACATTTTGTTTTGTTTGAATGGGCTTTATGTGTAAGTCACTTCGTTACTCCATCTTTTCTATATTACTTATAAATGTTTGTCAAGGATTTTAATCAGCACCCATGTGGCATTTATATTGTTCAATCCATATAAAAAATTTGTTTTGGCAAATTGCTTTCCAAATACCCTTTCTTTGTGCATTGAATTTGTAATAGGATTAGCATAGGAAATGCACCCTATGGTGTTCTTGGTCCCTTCTTGACTAAAGATTCCTTGGATAGATTTTTAATGTGTGTTGCCTCTTTAGGTTTCTCATACTTATCATCTCATTTTCTTTATTCTAAATCAGAGTAAGCTAATCTATAAATGCTTATTATAGTTTGTGCCACTGCTTAAGCAAAAAATCTTCCTATAGAGCTTTGTTATACCAACATTTGCAATGTCGATAGTAAAGCAATGCTAAACTAAACATTTCTTTTAATCTACCTTTATAAGGACCAAGTCTTATAAAACAAGTGATAAAGATCAAACAAGGGAGTTTTCTTTTCTTTTTCCTAAAGGACAAAGTTTATACACATGATATCATATAGAACTTATCACATAGAGCACCCACACATCAACCAAGCATAAGTGACCCTCTATGATTGATTAACTAAACTACAAACCTTTGAAGGCAAGCTAGAGAAATATGGTTTTTGAATACTTGTACTAGAACAAGCTCAAAATAAGCCCACCTTTCAAACCTAATATTGTCATCCACTTTAATCAAATACCTCTTATAATCAAATTGGGTTAATGCTAAGATAATGATGGTAACAAACACCTAAAGTCCACAAAATGTGACATTCTTATCTTTTAAGGGATCATAAACCTTAAAAAATATAGAGTCAAAAGTTTCCTTGGACCATTGCTTCTAATTTTTTAAACATAATGAAAAACAAAGGTATTATTTGCACAAATGAAATTGGGAAAAAACTCATCTGTTTATAAAAATCATAGAAACTTAAGGGTAACAAAGGGGATGACAACTCATAAAAATATATATTCCCCTCTTAAAAGATTGACTTACTTGACCAATGACATGCCTAACAAAAGTAAAAAAGTATGTTAAAAAGTGCATTACTCATTTTGATGAGTACATTTGTATTATGGTGTTAATGTAGACCCTTTGGTCCCCTCTTCTAGATTTTGAGTTGGGCTTAGAGATATATTTAGGGGGAGCTTTTCATGCAAAACATTCACATCTTAGAAGTGTCCTATAAGAATTCCACTAACTATGAAACCTAGAAACATTTATCAAGTCAAAAGTGTGGAAGCATCAGCCATGTTAAACTTCAAGCTGACCAACACCAGATGCTCTACTAGTATACCAATACATACCACTCCAAGCCCTCTCTATCCTTAAACTTACATTGAAACCCAACCCACCTATTAACCAATCACCCAAGTAACGTGTTCTTGATGTTAAAAGTGAAGTCATACGATAGCCAGTACCAAAAATGACAAGTAACCTATATCGAGGAAGACAATTATTGGGAATTGAACACCAATGAAAAAATAAGAGATCAAAGATTGAACACCATTATAGTCATGAGAGGCACCTTAACCTAATCGAAGAGAAGTAAAGATTCAAGATGGTACCTCCATTTGTTAAATCTTTGTCAAGCTGTGAGAAAAGATTTATAAATATATCATAGAAAGTGGAAGTACCATCAAAGCCATTTCTACAAATGGTATATCATACCTCAAACTATGGATCATTCATCACCTAAACCCATACACTAATTTTTTAATTAACAAAATATGCATGTGTATCAAGAAAAAATAAATTATACTATTTAAATTTGACAAACAAATTTGAATATATTTTATGTGATCTTGTTCTTGTGTTAATATGAAGTATCATCTTACTATGACCTTAGTTAGATGACCAGGATGTCATTATTGCTAACAAGACCAACCTGCACATTTACACATCATGACCAAAAATTTAACATATACCCATCAAAAACAACCCAACATTCCAAATAAAAAAATCTTATTTATGTCCCATGGTAAAGTAGACAAAGAATTTATTGATAAAACTTTCATTTATGCCATAATAATACCTTAAATAATAATATCTCTCATTGTCAAATCCATTTTATTTAGCTTTCCTAAAATTTTAACAAATGAACCCCAAGGTTTACCACCTCTTCATGACATTCCATATACTATAGACCTCACACTAGGTACTAGTTTACTAAATTTGTCACATTACCAGATGAATCCTTCTAAATACCCAGAAATCAACTAATAAGTGCAAGACTAACTAGAGAAAGCATTCATTTGAGAAAGTAATAATCCATGTGTTTGCTCCTACCCCTCAAACCCTAAAAAAGAATGGTTCATGGAGAATTTGTTTCAATAATAGAGAAATTAGCAAAATGATGAGAAGAGTAGTTTCCTATCCATTGCTTAGATGAACTTTTGGGCCAAACTAAAGGAGCCACTATTGTATCCAAGATCAATTCAGAAAGAAGAAAGAGACAAGATAGAATCAAGTTATGGGATGAGTGGAAATGATTTTTAAAATAATGGATATATTATATAAGTGGTTAGTCATTCGCTTCATCATAATCAACACGACAAGCACCTTTATAAGAATAATGACCCAAATATCCTAATTAAGAAAGTTTGTGATTGTTTACTTTAATGACATCTTAAAATTTAGTTACACAATTAAACATAAATTAGAAGACCTTATAAAGATTTGTTCCGTCTTATGGAGAACACCCATATCCAACATAAAAAATGCACATTTTTTCTAATCATGTTAACTTTTTGGGCTTCAAACCTTAAAAGATGATGTATCGTCTTACTATAACAAAATTATGGCAATAAATGATTAACCATCATCTTAGGAAATCCATAATATTATGAGTTTTCATTGCCCAACAACCTTGTAAAGGAAATTCATTAATTGTTTTATTATCATCAATACCTTAATAATTGGTCATTTTAGTAAGAGAAATTATAAGTAGACCCTTACAACTGAGAAATAATTTATAAAACCCAATGACACTATGACCCAATAATTTATGCTCCAACCTCCACCCTATACTTGACAAAGTCTCTATGTTTAATTAGTTTCTCAAGGCCATAATCACTGATAAGGATGTTTGCTTCACTTGGTATTTTTGGAAAGCCATTTGGCATCTTTTGCAAATATGGTTAAAATTCATATTTTCCTATGACCCCTAGCTTTTGATCAAATAACATTCATAAATCATAGCTTAGGAAATCAACTATGGTGTTTTGTAAGGGAAAACATAAATAATTTTGGTCATCTTTCACTACAAACAAAGAAAGCTTATAATAGTTCTATGAATATGTCCACAAAAATGCGCCCCTTTGAATCCAAAAATGAATATGAACCTTTTCACCTATTTGACCTAATCCTATTATGCATTCAAGCACAAACATAAATGTTTGCATATAAGGTTGGTTCATGAGCATGTTTAGGAAATAATAAATCTTAGTATTAACTATTACAATATATTGGCCAATGCACACCTCAAGCACAAATAATTCTTAGAAGGAGAATTCATGATGATCAGAATCAAGTCTAAATGGTTTCCTCTATGAACTTTGTAGAAGTTACATTCAGGAGCAGTCTATCCATTCCAAATCTCAAAGGTTGGCCCAAATGCATATATCATGAGCTAAGTTCTTACTCACCTATCATGGAAAGAAGAGTAAGAAGATTGAAGTAGTAATGGATGTGAATGCTAAATAAACCAAAAGTTAGAGTTATCAAAGGTAACTTTTTCATTGGAAAGGTTAACAAAGAAATAATGATACTTCAATCATAACGAAAGAGTCATAAAGACTAAACCTTAACACATTATACATTTATGAGGACTAATCTAGAGTAGGTAACTCATTAGAAATGAAACTCTTCTACTTCAAAGGAATTAGATAGAACACCAGTTAAGATGTTTATTGCTTAAGGACCAATTAGACATGTGTTAGCAATTCCAAACAATCAAGCTATCTTTTCCTGATGTGCTGAGTTAGAATGGAGCTTAAAATTCTATTATATGCTAAAAGTTCACAACATGAACAAACAAAAGAATAAAACAATTACCCATTAAGCCCATTTCTATTGATGCTATCATTCCTTGTTGCCTTTATCACTCATTGTTGACTTGAACTGATTAGACTTGATGCTAAATTGAACTATACTCCACCAAAATAGATTAGTGAATGGGTCATTTAGACTTAATCCCATGCATGAGTTTGAATAACCCACAATTGCACCTAGACCCATTATGTTCTAGGAACTTATTAGACTCACCCTCTGTAGTAAAGGACATTTGTCATGTGAACAAACCTAGACAATTAACACCAAGCTTACCAAACAACCTACTCTATTTACATTGAGACAGATTGAACCTGTGGCACCATCAACATTACACTAAACCCACAAAAATAATTTATGGCATGACTATCTTGATATGACTTTGGACATTGCTGATATCTTATCGATTCATTGACCCAATTTGCAACACATCAACCCTGAAAATAATTACCAAATCCATGACATTTCAACCTTGATCAAAACTGCAATGGCCATAACTAACCTAGTTAGCTTGAAATAAAAATATATCTTTTAATAAAATTACTTAGCAATAGCTTTGACCACATAACTTTTGGCCCAAAATGATTGATCTTTAAAAAGTAGTTTCGAAATTGTTTTAACCACAACTTTGGCAAATAGGTTATTAGAAAATAATATTTTTTTAAATGAAATGATTGTTTCTTAGAAATCTATAAGGAAAAAGAATTTGATCACCAATTTTGAGTTTGAATTTCTTTTTCTTATTTTCTTCTATTATCCTTGGTTTTTTGAACATTGTGAAGCCTATACTTTAAAATGGATGATGTTTGTAAGAGAAAAAATTCCATTATTTTGTTGTGTCATATTGAGTTCTAATTTTGATTGTAATAAAAGTCTAACATGATTACTTGTTAGAGCACTAATTTTGTGAGTAGGTGAGCAAGGTTTGAACTATGAGGCACCATGCAAATTTACCTTTGATTATATGTCATCACTTTCCTATCATAGCTCATAATGGTTTCTTTCACTATGTTGTTTCTTTCACTTTATTAATTTCCATTTACTTCATCATTTTTGTTCATTTTGTCATTCCTTTTCACTTCTTTTCTTAATGTTTTCTCAAATTTCCAATCCTATCATCTATCATTGCATTTAGTACTTCTCTCAATTTTTTTTTCATAAGTGTTTAAACTAACTTTACATGTTGTTGTCCCTCATGATTTTTTAAGGCTTAGTAAATTGCTTTCAATTAACACCAAAGTCACCTTTTCTTTGATCTTCCATTATCACAAAGACTATTTTATCAAACATCTTTCCAAGTACACTATTTCTACGTTATTAGTGAGTTAACTAGCCTTGGATACAACTTGACACCTGTGTTGGTCTTGGTCCCCTTTTAGCTAAAATTCCCTTGGATTTCCGCCTTTTGTGTGTTACATATTTTGGTTTCTATGTTTATCATCTCATGTTTTATATTTATTGTATGCAAATTAATATATTTGTGCTCATTAAAATTTCTAAGACTCATTTGGCATCAATTCACTTTTAATTTTTCGAATAGAGGATGAGTAGATCCTTGTTGTCCATAGATCTAATCTAAAAATCCTTATAGTGTATGCTATGTCTCATCCAAAAATGATTTGGATAACAATAGTTTTTGAAAACCCTTCCATGAATGCTCTTAAGAGCAAATCTCATTGGAAGAACAAGCATCACACTTGGATTTTTCATTTAGGTGTGAATTCACTTAGATAATTAAAAAAATAGGAAGATAAAAGACATTAAGGAGAGCTCAAAATATAAATCTTCACTTGAGTTCCAAGATATTCGGAAGTGAATCAAGTAAGCCATACCTTTAATTATGATCAACTTTAGACACATTATCTTTAGAAGATTTTGTGAGTAAAACAAGGAATTATTGGTTGTTTCCTTTTGTGTTATGAAAGCTAAGCCTTGAAGAAGTAGGGAAAAGAATTAAAACCATGGTCTTGGAGAGGTGATGATGGATAAATTATATTTTCAAGAGAAGGAGGCATATTAATTGGTGAACTCCACCACATGGATTAAGGTAGGATGTACCTCAGGGCTATGTAATTAAACTAGAAATTTATGTGCGTTTAAACAAGATATTTTGGTATATATGCATGATTCTATTTTATAGCATTTTATTAAGAGGCCTATTGTAACTACATTTCAAAACAATTCCTAGATCAAATAACGGGGTAAAAAAACTTGTGATTTCATAATTGAATCAATGACAAGGTAATCTCTTTTGTTTTATTAAGATGGCAGTTGAATTTGAATTTCACTTGGAAAATGATTAATTGTTTTTAAAAACTAGTATGCACCATGATTAATGCTCTAACATGATATAATAATTACTAGCATAATAGTACAAAGATAGTTCTTAAATCTCTACCATGTCATATGCTCTACAAATTCTACAACTTTCTTCCATGTTAACAAAACCATAATCGTTAAAAATTGTAGCAAAGAAAATCATTTTACCTAGTGTATGTCATATGGTTTAATGGGAAGGCTTGGTGGAGGGCTCTAGAACCATTTTCTACTGAGCTAGAGTTTATTCCAAGCCCATTATTTTTTATTTCCCTTGAAGTAGAATTGAAGGTGATCTATGACTAAGGAATCCATGTAGTGGTAAGATGATTTAGTATTTCTAGTATAATTTTGATATAATAGAAGGCTATAGTGAAACAAAATCTTATGCAAGATGGATGATAAGTTCACCAAGCATGATCTTAATAGACTTTTCAATATTAATAGTCCTAAAACAACATTGTGGACAAACTGTGTGTGCAACTTTAAACAAGGAAAAAGTTAACCGAGTTCTTCCAAGAAGTGAATTTTTTAACTCTGAATGCTAAACTTAATCAACATTTCTCAAAGTGTATATTCATGCCAAAAAAGGGTGATAAAAAAAGGATCACTCCATGGCTAAAAATTACTATTTAAGGGATGAAACATTTGGCATGAAAGAGTTAATAGTTAGGTTGATGAATATGTTAGAGGAAATTAAGAATAATAATATAAAAATAAGGTTAATCTAAGCTTTAGATGCTTAATTCCACAAATTCTAAGATGAAAGTGGTATCAGAGCCAATGTCATAGGTTTGAGCCCTCGTGTGCCAATATAGGAAGTTATTGGAGTGAAAAAGTTATGTCTATATGGATCCACCAATGTAACTAGCATGAAATGTAACATTCATATGTACCTATGACTTGCTTCCTTTTGGCTACTTAATCCTTGTGGGAGTTGATGTTTGTCTGCATTCTTCTTTTTTAGGTTCCTTATTTTTACGATTTCAGGCATTGATGAACACACTATATGGTTAGTCTATGTGCTCCTCCTTTTAGCATTTGTTTTTGAAAAAAATGTTGCTAAAGCCTATACTGATATCATGTCATGGATGATCATATAAGTAATCATGCAATAAAAGCAAAAGGAAAAATTTAAGAAAGAACATGCTCTAGTCTCACAAAAAAACATTATTTAACATAAAGTTTTCCACCTAATCTGTTTTAGTGTTCCCTTTATGATAAAATTGGGTAAGCTTGAATTGAGTAAAAAGTCATTAAAAATAGAATCATGTTAAAATTTTTCCACTTGGGGGTACTTTTAGTAGTACTAGTGAGCTATTATGGAAATATAAAAGACAATCCCAACGTCGACACAAATGCTGTGAGGAATTTGTGAGGTAATTAGAAAAATTCTAAAAAACATATTTTTAAATCTCAATTGATATCTTAATACGCACACAATAGTTTATAACATAGACAGATTCATTGTTAACATTCATCTAGCCAAGATGGGGGTAAACATATATTGTGATATAACTTGTAGCCTACGCAGGCTGTGACTGCTCTAAAAGTTCATTACAGGAAACTTTCTACATTACAAAACATCTAGGGGATGATTTTGATCATGGAGGTACATGAGAGTGTCAACTCCATGTGTAGTTTGTTATTCCTATCTTATTATATATGGTCAACTGTAGTAGCAACATTATTGACTAATTCTTTTATTTCTATTTCCTTATTATGGATCTAAATCTAGTCCAATAAATCCTAAAGCTGTGAAATTGCATCCAATAGTTAAGTATTTTGGAAATTTGGTAGTCATTGAAGAAAAAACTTGAAAACAGATTTTTAATATTTATAGCACCATAAACTATGATTAATGGTTTCATCATAAGGGTAGTGACATGGTAACATGTTAATTGTTCATTCGCTTCAATGTCACAAACATTTAGTGGGAACAATAGATAATAGAATTCATTTGATCAACATCCTTATCTTGCATTCAATCATAACTTCTATATTTCATTTTTTAGGAAATCTTGATTCTAATTTAGATACAAAAATCTTTAATGTACATATGAGATAATTGATTTTTTTATCCATGTAATGCCATACTTTCGAGTATAATCTAATCTCATTAACTTTATTAGCATTGCAAATCTTTTATTTTCCAATGGTAGTAAAAGAAAATCACAAAAATTATGCTAATTCCATTATCCATTCCTACTTGAGGTTCTACCTCTACTTTCTCATGTAGAACATGCATATCAAAAACACTTCAAATTCGTGCTTGCAAAAGCTTATTTCTTTTACTAAACTAATGCATGAATGAAACTAGTCCAACTAACTATAAAATAGTACATGCTGTTTTTGTGTGTGACTTTAATTCTACCCATAGCTACTTGATCAAAGACCAAAACAATCTATTAACAAACTAATGTATATTTTGCATGAGTTTAACAAAAAAACAAACTACTGAGGATCTTGAATGTTTACTCATGTTTGCCCCAAATGATGCACAAAATTATCCTATCAAATCTGATAAAGCAACAAAAGTACAATAGTTTCTTCAACTTATTTTTGAGTTAGGATGGTAATTCTTTTTCGCAAGTTCTCCATGATGCCTTTTGATAAGTTGTTTAATGATATTTCTTCCCATAAACTATTTGATATGATTTTAGATGTTTAGAAACATCATAAAATCAATACTAAGCTTGATGATGATTCACTTAGAGCATAAAACCACATGTTAGATAGGGTTTCTCTTAATGGTTCATATTGAAGTCGGACAACTTATATTACAATTATAATTGAGTTGAACTAATGAATTTCAATTAATTTTGTTTAGCTTGCTAAATTTTTTATTTTGATATTAGTTTTAGTGGTTCACAAAAGTTCCCCATCGTAGTTTCACCCTTATCAACATATTGTATAATTTTTGCATGCTTTCAATAAGAATAGTATTTTAGTTATTTTTTGGTTTCAATTTAGGTTTAGTATTGCAGTCTATTTGAATCTGTATTATGGAATACAAAGAAAGATTATTTTATATTATCATTCAACTTTTAGAAACAATTTTTTCTTCATCTACATGAGGGTACAATTATAAGTTGCAGCCTAGCTACTTTAGGTGATGATTTGATATCTAATTTATGTTTTGAATTTATCCCCATTTTTTGCACTTTCATCACCACAAAAAAATCTTTAACCCTACAATCAAAATTACTCCTTGCCATCCTAAATTAACAATATTTGGCCATTAAAGACATTTGTCTTGTCGTTAGTTCTTTAAGTCCTAAGTGTTATAAATTATTTTGCAATATATTGCTCTCAAGTGAGCCACCCCGAAAAATAGCTCAAGTTATGCTATCAAGTTCAATGAAAATCCCCATTAGGACCATGGTGTCACTAAGTGTGTATAAGTGGTTGCCCATAAATACTATATTAATCTTAACAATCCTTCCAATAAGAAACAATGGCTTCAATAACCCAAACGACATTTTATTCATCATTTTTTGTATAACATGCTTTAAATCTTCATGTTTAGGATTCATAGTTAGAAGTTGTATCCCATGACAACATCATTAAATGGCTTTATCTTAAACTTAAATAACCAAAAATCATTTTCATTTATAACTTTGATATTCCCTTATTAAAAATTAATTATTATTGAAACAATACGTTTGTTTTACTCAACTAATAAATTTTTAATTATATATTTTCTTATATTCTATTCTATTTTATCTCTAACTATTTAGTATGACATGTGAAAGGAAAGTTGTTGATGTTTATCAACCAAAATTGCCAATCATCTATTACAACCAAGGAAGTGGGTAAGCATCATTTTATAATTGCAATATAGAGACAACATTCTTGTTACACTCATGCCAACTTTTGTATATGTTTAATGTGCATATTCGTATTGTTGAAAAGGTATGTTTACACCATTGTGAAAGATGCCAATATAATTAGTCTAATTTAAATACAAATTTAGTCCATTTGCAATACAATTGCATAATAAGATGAACAATATTATTGACAACCAACCACAAAAGGAAGATAGATACTATAGTAGAAATAGATCATGTTGGTCTACACAATAAAAAAAAATTCTTCACTTTCATATTTTTGAAGAATGTAGAGAAATGCGATACATTTTGTGAATTATAGAATCTAGTGAACTGTTCATTTTTTTAGTCTAATTTGCACCCAAGAATGCAAGTTAATGGCTTGTCTCTATGGCTGTAATGTGACATATCACTCATTGCAGAAGCTTAGAATGAGTGGTTTTGTTCCTAACCCCTACTTAGAGCCAATTGATGGCACCCCATGCTATGGCATGACATGTTCATGTGTTGTAAAATAGTCAGTTTTCAATGTAGTAAGTGGTGGACACCTAGTTTTGAGTCATTAGCCATTATGCATTTATGTTGTAGCTTGACAAGTAAATGCCCCTCAAAAATTAAACTCCATGCTCTATGGAGTTCCCCATGTTAGTGGGGCTACCAATAGAATTAAGCAAAAAAGGACTGGCTCAATATGCAAAATAGATTGCTTAAAGCCTAAATTGTAATCGAAAGAAGGGTACTTAGTCACGAATCATTATCAAGTCTTTTAGAAGAAACTTTTTTTGGAGGGTGACAGAGAAGTATATGGTAGTCAATGGTGTATATTGTCTAGGTGTATAACATTGTTTGATTGTTATTCCATAGCTCAAGAAGTTGATTGTCTTAGGCCATCGAGATGATGGGAGATCAACAAAATGTTTCAGATGAAGAAATTATCATCGTGGCCAGCAATAATGTTTTCTCTATTTTGGCTAGCATTTGTTGCATCATGTGAATTGGTGACCACCAATCAACTCCCCATCTTGCCTAACTAGAAATATGGACAAAGAAGTCTGACATGCTTGCTAGTCTAACGGTGAGCAGGCTCAAAATATGCAAGGAAGCTAGTTTGTGAGATCCTCATTCAAGAGATGATCCAATGACTAAACCAAATCTTTTATAAAGGGCTTGAGTGAGAACATGCATGTAAAATCCAAAAAGATTATTAACTATGCCTAAGTAGGGTGAAACCTAAGGAAACTCTAGTGGAGGCCCACAATGACGTTAATGCGTAAATCTATCATCTAACTTGGGTGCATGGGGCAAGACTAATTGAACCATCTAGTAGCTAGTTCCCTTCAAAGTTTCCCTCAAGATAGCTAGAGCCATAGTCAGTGTATTATTGGGTAATGTAAATGACTTGAGGCATTGGTGGTAGATTGCCCTTAATCAATTCTCATACCTTAAATTAGTAGACATGCTCAAATTCTTTGATTAGTTTAGCTAAGGAATCTAGGCTCCAAGTGGGGCATTGTTTGTAAGTATAACTAACAATATGAGATGAACTAAAAGTTGGGTTGCAATGTCCAATTGTGCATTATCTTAGGGTTTACAAAGGATCTTGGTCAATTAAGATAGTAAGACCATGGTCATGGAAGTTGAAATCAACTAATGAGTGCATAAGCTTGTGACCCACCTTGCTATCAGTGTAATGCAACATCATAATGGCTGGGAAGGTTCAATATTGACTACAAAATGTAGAACATGGGCCCACTTGGAGTGTTTCATAATGCATATCTTGTTTATAGTATAAAATATTAAAATGAGAACTTTGATGACTGATGAGGGAAAGGTTCCATATTAATGACACTTGGGAATGCCATTTTGCATTATCTTCTAAAGGGAGTGGATTTAAATTTTAGAGTTATGATGTGGCAATTGAGTGGGAAAGCAAGTGGTTTAAAGACATAGGTATGGGCCTTGGGAAAAGCAAATTTTCAAATTAAAGCCTGTTGTCCCTCGAAACAACTTAACTGGTGGTTGCACCAAGTAGTTGGAAGAGCACCACATGTTGAGCGATCTTTGATGTGCTTCAAATGACCCTTGAAAATCTAAATTATTGAGTTCCTTTAAAAGCTCGTCGTACTAATGTGTAAATCATTCATCTGACTTGGGTGTATAAGTGAAAGGTGAATCGAAGTACCTAGTAGTTGGCCCCCTTCATAGTTTCCGTCAAGACAGTATGGGCCACTATTTGAGCTTTTATTAGGCAAAGCCATTGAGTAGAGGCTTCGTGCACTCATTGCTTATGAACCATTCTCATACTTTAAATTGATAGGAAGGCTATATTTCAACGATGAGTTGAGCCAATAAATTGAGGCTCCATTTGGACCACTTTTGGTAAGCATAACTATTGAATTTGCGATAAACTAAAAAGCTGGGTTACGATGTCCAATTATCAACTAATTTTGACCCTTCAAAAAGTGTTGTCGATTAAGTTAGTAGAATGGTGGTCATGGAAGTTAATATATATTAAAATGTTTGTAATAGCACACTAATTGAATTAATTATTCCCAAAAATGGATTGCAATTAAGCATGAGACCTATATATGATCATCGACGCAAAGCTACGCCATGATGAGTAGAAGAGTGCAATAGTCGTTACAAAATGTGGATCGTTAGTCAGTGTGGAGTATTTTTTTGGGAACATTTTTTGTGGTACCAAAATTCAAATGGCAACTTTGAATATTGAATAGGGAGAAAAGGCTCTATGTGAATGACAGTTCACCATGAGTTAACTAATCCTAAGAGATGAGGGAAACCAATCAAACAATTCCATTTGGCATTAGCTTCTAAAGGAAGTGGAGTTGAAATTATAGAGCTGGGATGAGGGAATTGATGGAAACAATTGTTTTTAAGATGTAGGTTCGGGTCTTGTAAAGAGTTACCCATTTTTCTTAACAATCTATTTTCTTAGAAAGGAAGACAATATTAAGGTGGATTCTAGTCCAATTTTGTAAAATGATTTGAGAGGTATATCATATGTGAGTGAGACCTTGCCAAATAAACTGTAATACCACTAATTTTAAAATTATTTTAGTTATTATATGACAAAAACATAGGGCCCAAACCCTCTTCTTTTCAATTCTTTCTTGGGTGGGTCAATCCTAGTAAAGGACATTGTTAGGTAAGAAATTGATTGGGGTGGAACATTTACTGATAGATAACAAAGTTGTCCTAAGTAGAGCTCAATGAAAATAGAAATCTCATGAGGAACAAAAAGGAAAAAGTTTGTGTGATTATTATTTCTAGTACAAATGCGAACAATGAAAGAAAGGCCTACCATTCCTTTAAGAATTCAAATTTGTTGCTAAAGGTGTTAGAAAAGTCACCATAGGGATAATTGGTTTGTGGTAGCCAATAATTCATAGCAATGTTACTTTCTTATCCTTTGATGTTAGCTCTTCCTATCATTATGAAGAAAATTTATCGAGTGTTGGTTAGTCACCCACCAATAGTTAACATGGCCTAGGTATAAACCATTTGTGTAAGATGTTAGCTTTACCCTATTTATGAATGTGTCAGATAGTAATTTAACCTTTTATTAAATGAACCACTGATTCACCCAATTGTTTATTGTAGCTGAATTAAATGCTAGGGCTTCAAGCTATCCTATGGAGGGTTAGGACAGAACACCTCTATGTTAGAATCCATGCATAAATGTAATCCTTAGGGCCATTGTTAGCATGTTGGCCAATAGTAGTGGCTTTCCAACCTAGCGATACACAACCATAGGCTCACCTTATGTCGTGGAAATCTGTCTGACATAACCACTAAAACAAATGGCTGTTAAGTATGAGAATAGTGGATAAAATCCTTTATAGATGACTTAAATTTGTGACGAGAGATTATAACTGGTAAATTAACCTTACTACCATGATCTACAAAGATCCTACCCTTTATTGTTGTAGATTGATGCCCTTGAAGACATTGACATCACAAAAGTTTCAAAACACCCTTGCTCACTTGTAGGCTTGTTCACTTGCTTACTTTCTCAGTTGCACAACATGCTCACTTACTGTACTTGCTCTTATTATTGTGACACATCATGTAGTGCTTCATGTAGTACTTCATGTGTTACTTTATATGATAATGCATATGATACTTGATGCGATACTACCAGATTCATGTCATACCCCTTGGAGGCTTGCCTAGGTGTAATGTTGAAATTACTCACATTGCCCATCACGGATTTTAGATGGTGTAACATGGGAATTCCAACACTTTGCCCATTTTACAAATTGTTATGATCCACTAGAACCCAACCTTATGTCATAACAAATTGAGCCCCATAAACCCAAAGATGACACATAAGATTCAAAAATTTTTGCTCGCTTGCTCGCATCCATTATTAAAGAGATGCCTATTACAGTTTTACATCCAGATCATAACTTTCATTTTTTGTACCATATTCATCACATGTCATTACTTGCGTATGGTTGTGGAGTCACTCTATTGGCTAACTTGCCTTTTTCCTTGATGGAATTGCTGCAAATTGCAATCTATGAGGAGAAATGTGCATGATAAAGCAGCCCTTCGCAAAGCATAAGTTAGATGGTGTATATTCACTAGAGTTTTTGCATGCATGGCTATGGCCCAATCCATAAGTTAAGATATTTGTTCTCGTGATAGAGCATTGGGCACATTTCAACATTATGCTCTTGTGTGGTAACCAATCCACATCTTCCTTTCTACATCCTTTGCTCATGGATGGTTGGTCTAATGAAGTGTAACTTTATTGTAGAGGCATTATGTTGCATGCTGTTCACCTAAGGATAAGGTTATTCCATATTTGGAGACTTACCCTCTTGGTATAATTATTGTAATATGCAATCCATAAGGGGAAGTGTGTAGCATGATGTAGCACATAGTGAAGTGAGTGTTTGATTGTCCAATATATGCTAGAATTTGGGCATGCTAGGATTCCACTCTAAGCACTTGGTACACTACAATGTTGTTCATGCACAAGGAAGCCAATCTGCTTGTGCCTTGTAACAACCTGTGACCATGATGAGTAGGCCCACAAAGTGTAACTTTTTTGGAATTGTTAGCACTATAGGTGTTTAGTGCATCGATAAGGTGATGCTCAGTTGGAATTCTTGTCATTGTTCTCGTTTGAAGTTCCACACTTTACCCTCTACATTGAGCATTATTGTGTGTAATGTTTCCCTTCTTACAGTGTAAGCTTTGTGCTACTATGCATACTCTATAGTCTCCTTCCCATCTAAGCCTCTTCCATTCATGGAGTGATACGTGGTCAAGTTTCCATGGCTAGTATGGAGGATTTCTTCACACACATCATTTTGTTTCTGAAAGGCATAACTCTTTTCAACTATTTTCATCACTTAAGACTATTAATGTAAAAATTAGTGTCACTCAAATTGAGACTTCACTTGGTGTAATGTGGAATGACCAAACCATTCTACTCATTATTTCATATGGTGTTTGACAAAACCAAAGTGAAACTTTTGTCGTGCAAAGTGCACTCAACAATGTGTTTGTTGAGCATGTTGTTGACTCTACATGGCGTGGTACTTGGTGTCAAGCCTCACTTCTAAGTTGTCTTCCTATGCATGTGGCATATGGGGCCCAACATGTGTGACTTGTTAGTTCTAGAATTACAAGGGAGGGTTGTTTTCCAAGAGTGCTTTTGTCAAATAACAACTTTTTAGAAATGAAGGTATGGTTTCCGCACTTGGGATAATTTGCTCTCCCTTTGTGGAGTATCACAAGACATGATGAACATGTCAACAGTCACATGGGGTGCTACTTAGAACTTTCTTTTGTATTTCTACCTAGTTGATCATGCCAATAATCATACTCGTTTCACAAAGATTAAGCCATGCATGTGTAAGCATGAAAGATTTTAGACATTGAAACTATAAATGGCTTATTAAAATAATTATTTTTTTCTTGATGATACAAGCTGCTCAGATAACCATTTCAATTATAGAGCCAATACATTCACCAAACCCCAACTATTTTGAAGGGATGCATTTATCAGATAAAAGGTCAAAGAGGGCTTTCACCCAACTCATCAACATTTCATGATAACATGATGGATCGTGTGACCTCTATGTAGACTATACATCATTTAAAGTTCCACCATATCAATGTTTGATGTTTGGATATGGGACTACCATGGTGCCAAAGTGTGATAAAGAATTAGCATTTAATTTTAAAAGAGGGAGCCAGATTGATAGTTACCACATCCAAGGAAGGTAGCAAGCACACAAATTACCCAATCTTGATAAAGAGAGTAACAATAAAAAAAAATATTGAGCTCCACATGTTTGATAATTAGAATGAGTACATTCTAAATTCCTTAATGAGGATCCATTACAAGGAAAGTTTAGTGTTAGTGGCCATGGTATATCTAGCTCAAATAGCAAATTTTGAAGTTGTTATGATTAAAAAAAGTCATAAATGGAGCTATCTTTCTGCTAATTGATCTACCATTCGGGTGCACCACATACCCTGATTGTTTTGTCAATGATGTGGACTAGAATTAGTTGGCTAGGTCACTCCCTTAACATTGTTACATTGAAGACGTTAGTGCTTAATGCAAGCCCATGCTCTAGATACATTTATGTGGGATAACATCATAGGATTTTGCACTATTGTGTAGGCCATTATGATCATAGTAATGATTTCGAGTGAATTTCATGAGCATTCATATTTCATTGTTAAAGGTGAAATTCATAGATATATGATAGAAAAAACAAGATGAAAAAATCTGCCAATAATGTTTTATTAATCAAGAATGAGTGGTTTGGGCTTAAAGACAATCAAATCTCATCCTTATGTCCACGATAAATGATGCTGACCAAGGATAAGCAATTGTTAATCTTTGGACTCTATCATCACCTCATAAGAAATCAAATTCTTTGGGTTCCTTCATAATGTAATGCTCAAAGTCTAAACCACACTCTCCATAAGGACGACTATACATAAAATCATTAAAAGGACAAAGTTTAAGAGATTTGGGAATGACTATTCCCAAGTCTCTAATAAAATAACACAAAAATGTGTGATGAGCAACCTAGTTTGTAGCACTATTGCCTTAGGCCTTTAAGTGGGAAAGTTTGAACAGCTTTATACCCCTGGACATATGCAATTGCCCTATAGTAGGAATTATTATTTGCTTTAGACAAACCTTACTATTTAACAACAATATAACTATAGTTGAATCTAATTCGAACACCACTACCTTAGCATCAGGAATTAAAATTCTCAGTTCTATTGCTTCAAACATAGTAATAATTTGCTTGATAGAAGTTAACAAGAAAGAAAATATTTCTTCGACAATAGTAATAGGTTTACTTATGTCATCCCATGAAACAATACCAATTCTAGCATTCAAGTCATCTTGTATAGTCTTGTTGCAATTAAACCTATTCCAACTCGTTGGAGGAAGACACTAATAAGAGGTAATAAATGGCCCGCTAAGGATTGCACAACTCTTTCTTGATGTGATTGCAGAGTTTTACCAACTAATAGTTATAATGTGAATGTTCCTTTGTTATATAGTTGAGTTGAATACCTTTTCCATATGTGCCTACAAATTCTTAGCACACCAAAGGAGGACTAATGATAAGGTAGCATAGTAGACTACTTCAGAAGTTGTAGCCACTCATGTAGTCATAGCTATTTAGTAAAGGAGCTCAAAAAAGGAACTGACATCCCTATAGTTGTTCCCTCAAATTTAGCCCAAGAACAATATAGAATATAAAATAGCAAATTAGCCAAGAATAATTTTTGAAACTTTTTTGATTCCAAACCCCAGACCCATTAAGTAGCTATGCTACAAATTTTGGATTCTCTACATCTATGTTAAGATAAATTGGTCAAGTAGTAATAGGAAGGATGGAAAGACTATTATCCAACAAAAAGGACAAAAAATACCCACAACATCCCACCAAACTACATTGTTTGTGGTGCAGAGGGTTACAATTTGTGTAACATACTTGTATGAGATGATCTGTGAGGAAAATAAAAATTATTATTTTTCATTTGGTATTTGTACATGAAGGACTAAACCCACAAACAGTCTTCCAGAGAAATAACTCACCTATTGTTGTTTGCAATCAACACTGACTACCAAATTGACAAACTATGACCACTAAGTCCTCCATAATCCTTACATAGAGTTACCATTTCCTTATATGCATAACATATTACACGAATAATTTCTTCAACTCCAAGAAACTGTAGGTAGGAATTAATGTGTGGATTAAGTAACAAGTTGGAATAATAGCAAACATTAAGTTAATCATAACAATATGGCACATCATAATCACCTTATTATCCATCTAGACATAGTTTTCAACATGATTAAAAATGAAATTGAAGCATTTTTTCTAAAGTTTGGTTGTTACAATTGGTATTGTTAGATATTTTGATTGAGTTGCTCGATGTACATGTAGCTTTTCTACAATACTCTTCTTAAACATGTAGTGCATCACCTTGCTGAATAACACTCTTGATTTGCTTAGATGTGTCACTAATATGATCATGCCCATACTACTCCATAATTTCTTCATTGTAGCACAAGTTATAGGCATTTAAATCATGACTTCATCAAAATATAAGAGTTAGGTAATCAAAAGGAAAAATGGTCAATCTTAAACAAAATATTGGTAGCATGATCAAGCTAACTCTAAATAATCCATGAGAAGTGCTTTGACAAAACAGTGAAGAGGTATGGTGAGAGAAGACATCCTTATTTGTGACCATAAGTTACTTTGATCCATGGTAGATGGATATCATTAGAAATAACCTCAAATCTTGTTTAATAAAGTGGGCCTTAATATAATCACATAAAAGAGTAACGAACCATAAATGCTTTACCATATACCACACAAATTTCAAATTTACCTAGACATAGGCTTCATTAATATTGAATTTTAGCTCAATCAGTCCTTCTTTGGAAGTAGATTGGTGCAAATGGGTAGTGATTTGCTATTGTAAAAGAATATCATTAGATATACCATGTCTTAATAAGAAAACAACTTTTTCTTAAGTAGTGATCTCATGAAGCCCCCCTTTGGTCTTGCCACCAAACTTTTGGTCACTACTTTACAACAGATTGCTCAAGTTTGGATGCTCTTTGAGCTTTAGAGATATGTTTGTCATTGTGTTTTTCCATCTTTTTGAAATAAATCTATCTTTAAATAATTATTTTACTGCTATAATAATGACCATTTGTGTGATCTTTTGATAACCATACACAAACTCAAATGAGAAGACATCCATCCCAAGGAATTTATTTCTTTTGATAAACATCACCATAAATATGATCCCATCATCACTAGTTGGAAATGCAGGTGTAGCCACATATACATTATTAATAGTTCTCTAAGCTTGGAAGGTTTGAGGAGGCTCACACTACACTTGGCTACACCACTTCTTATTGAAATACTAGATAAAATTTCTTTAATCTAAGTTGGGTAGGCCATTAGTTCCTTGATATCATTTTTAAGTTTGTTGTTATAGTTTCTCTTGGAAGAAGTGGTAGATGCCACCTAGAAAAAAGTGAATGTTTTGGTCCATAAGTGTGGCCTAATTAAGCTTAGCATATCACCACCAACATGCTTCTTCTAAAGCCAAGGTTGTGTGATAAGAAGCAATACATTTTGCTAAAATATCATGTTTTGACTTACTTAAGTTGTTCTTATGTTATTTAAGTTGAAGCACCAAGATTTCCTCATCCTATTGATAAGGATACAAAGAATGTTATGAAGTTTTGTCACACTCCATTTCTTTAATGTTATCTAAAGTAAAAACTATGTACAAATCTCACAACAAGGGAGTGAATTATTATCTTAAAAATAATTTATATTATTTTAAATATATTATTTTCTCAAAAATAATTTTATGTTTATAGGAAAGTTTGATTATATATATATATATTATTTCTTTAATATGATAAGAAAATGAAGATAAAAAATTAAAATGAGACACCAAAATGTTAAGATAGTTCAAATCAAATTAGAATCTACATCCACCCCAAACAAAAATGTTAATTGTTTACTTAAGGTTCACCTCAACCAACTAGCCTTTTTTGGTTGAACTATAGCCTTGGCTTTTAAGAGCTCAATCTCGAACTTTTGCAAATGTCATGCAATGCAACCCAAGAGAAAAAGAAAAACACAGCAAGACGAAAAAAATTTTGCCAAATCTGTAGAATTATTTATGCTTAATGGAACAATGGAAAAACAGCTTAAATTTAAGAAGAGAAATGAGAATTTGAAGGTTTAGACGTGCAAGGCTTAGATGGAAAAATTTAAAGATTTAAGTAGAACTCGTAGTTACTACTAGAAGAATTTACACTAGTAGAATATTTAGGAGCACTTTGTTGAAATCTCAAGATTGATCCATGTTTATTAGTTGTTTCATTTATAATAGTTAGATATTTATAAAAAAAACTTTTGATTGTAACTATTAGAAAGTGAAATAAGTTATTATAAAATATGTAGCAAAAGAGCTTAAAAAGCTTTTATAGACATGTTAAAATATTTTTTTCAAAATGCCTAATGTAATGGCTAAAAAATAAGTCATTAAGCAAGATGGACTATGGTTGTTAGATCTGATCAAAGGAGATATAGATTGTCATATCTAATGCTGAGTATGCAGATGAGTTATAGATGCTGAGATCAAGATAGATTTCATCAGGGCCATCTGATCATGTTGAATGAGATCTAGATTATTTGAATTGATACAAAAGGATAGTGCCTTAAAATCAACAAGCTAAAATTCTATTTTATATAAAAAAATTCATCAAAGCATGGTATACATGTTTGTAATCCTTGAAACATATTGAACACTCCATGGTTCTTTGAAGACCACTGATTCACCATCCTCAAAGGTGCATAGCTTATTCATTAAAATTATACCTTTTTAACACAAAATAAGCCCATTAGAATAAAATTCTTACTATTTAATGCTTGACTCATTAAATACAAAGGAGACCTAACACTATTAAAGCATTACTAAATGTAGTGGATAGACTATCCATTGGTTTTCCTCTAATGGTCCTTTTCTAAGAAACATTCACTACCCTAGTTGATTGAGGAAAGCATAACCATACCCTTTCAAATTAGGTTCTTCTTTTAGTTTTGCCCAATAATGATTTTCAAAGCTATATAAGTAATATGTAGTGCTTTAAGCCAATATATGGTAGATATGTAATAGTGGTACTCGAGAAGGCTTACATATTGTTGAAACTCAAGAAAGCTCCATCCAATCTTTTGAAGATAAGACCACTTCCCCCCTTTTTACTACACCAAGTAAAGCAATTCTTAATAAAAACCCAAGTTAATTAGATCCAATTCATGAATAAAGCTAGATAATACATACTTAACCTGGTCATTTCTTAATTTTTTCACTTTTGTTTTCTACCGATGTAAGTAAGACATTAAAGGCCCGTACAACAAGTAGCTTTCCACCAGGCTTATATAGTATTTTTCATTTGATCCCAATCTTGCTAGTAGTTTATATAGACTTGTTATACATACATAGAACAACACTACCAAATCTCATTGTTGTCATATCTCACCAAGATAGTAACCACCTGTGAGGAGTAATCCATAATCTAAAGTTAAATTTAATTCCCTTATAATACTACAATATCCCTAAATAACCCAATGAAAGTTTGAACAAAGTAATTCCTATTTCTACACAAAAGTCCATCCACCTCACACCTATTAAAGGTCTCCATATGAGTGTCCAACACAACAACTATGAATAACCTATTCTTCCCTGCCAAATGTTGCAAGTAGCCATCAGATTCAATTCTTTATTCTTATGGATATTCCACTCTACAAATGAAATCATAATTTATTAACAAAATTACATTACCCCAAACAACAACCATTTATTTTGTGACACACTCTATCAAAAGCAAATATGCATTTTAAAGGCATAGCAAAACAAGAATAGCATGTAGAACAAAGACAATTCATGAAATTAATCACATAATATTGATACAAGAAGCTTTTCCAACTTAAGTTCTCATAGTTCATTGTTAATAAGATATGAATCTAGCTAAGTATGTGAAACCCCACTCCACCCTCTATCAAACAACATAGCATATGACCCATCCCACCATATTAATAATCAAATAAAAAATTGAAAACCATCTGATGTAGCAACCACCCATACCCACAACTTAAT
Organism: Vanilla planifolia; assembly: GCA_023846275.1. Classification (NCBI taxonomy): domain Eukaryota; kingdom Viridiplantae; phylum Streptophyta; class Magnoliopsida; order Asparagales; family Orchidaceae; genus Vanilla; species Vanilla planifolia. Next base: position 106,356 of record JAIUJO010003741.1, read on the forward strand.
AATGCCACATCCTAACCTACTTTACAATAAGTTACACTTTTCAAGCATGTTGGTGTGCACAATCTTCCCTTTTTTTGGGAATGTACCAACAACTTTTGAATAGATTATTTGCATCTACTATTACTTTATACTCATAGTTACCCAAATCCTTGTATCTTATTACAATGTATTCCAAATCCACACTTGAAATAAAAGTTAAATTCTAGCACCCAAGCATGTTGTATCATTTAATAAAGCATTTTACTTCCTTTTCTTGCATATTAGTGAGTCCAAACAGAACAAATGAGAGTGTCCAATAAAGTAGGCATGAATAAATTTAGCTCACTCGGCCTCTAGACACATCCTGTCACATCTAGGGCACTCCATGGCCAATTGGTCACCATTTTAAAATACATCAAATAGTTTCCACACTCATAAGGCAAGGTGTGCTCACTACTCTATTATTTTTTAATACTAATTGATTTGTAACACCCCACATCATTGAGAAAATTATTGTCTAATCACCTATATTTCAAACTAGAGTGGTTGATTTATACATTCCTCTTTGAGGCTCTATCAACTGATGTTGAGAAAGCAAAGATGTGCATCATCAAAACTATGTTAACTATATGGGTAAATAAGTAAAGCAACATCTTTCCAGATATAGATTTATCATACTTTGATGAATGCCTTCTCAACCAATCTCCTTTCATATTTATAGGTCAAATCATAAATAGTAAGATTACTGTGTTAACATTTTTCTTAAGAGCAAATTATTTTAGACAAAGCAAAGACTCTATCCCCTATTCATGCTAATGCTCATGATAAGATACTCACCATCCTTAGATATTCACAAGTCCACGTTGAGGTGGGAACTCTCACCCATATAAACTTTTTGACAAAATTTATACAGGTCCACTATATGAAGTTGTCTCTCAAAGTCAGATTCTTAGGCTTCTTGAGCATGTTAGAGTTGTTGCGATATGAGAAGTGATTATAGTAGTTTATATAATAAAAGTCAACTAAGTTGTTCGACTTGTTCTTAGCAAAAATGTTTAGAACATACCTTCAAATCCATGGTAGCTCATAGTTTCTCAAACCAAACTCCATGAGTATAGGCCCAAGAATTGCATTTGCACTTTATTTCTTATATAACCCTTACATGTATTATGAACAATGGAGAAATTTGTAAACCTATTAATAAGCATAGCTAGTATAAAAACAATCTTACTTCCCCCTCCTTGTAGTTGTTATCATGCTCCAGTCTAGACTAATCCTTAATCAAAAAATACTCCCAATGTAAGTAATCCAATACATCTAAAAATTTGTGACATGTATGCCTGATGCAACCAGTGCAAAAGTAATAGTGCAAAAAACCTCTTTGTCCCTATTTCGCCATGTCATAGAATGCTTTAATCACAACAAAGTAAAACCATAAAAAAAATATGCTTTACAAATGATCTCAATAATAACATAGCTACATGGTCGTCCTCTCAATTTCTTGGATAAGTGAAATAGTTTTTCAATGCTCCACCTAATCTTATATCATCCTATCTTTATGCAACTATTTGTTTTTTGATTTTCTAATTTACTCAAGAGTTCTCCCACTTTTTATATTTTTTGTTTTCCTTACCTTAACAAAAATCACTCAAATCTACTTTTTCCCATTTCTTTGGCAACAAGTAGGACCACTTCATTGGAGGACTAAAATTGCATGAGAATTCTACATACTTTTACAAATTCTACAACTATTTGAAGAACCAATGGGACCTTCCTCCACTATCATGTTGCATGATGGACTATGCTTTTTATTAGTAATAGGCTGAACTCTCCCGAAATTTTCTACTTTTGCACCCATTTGGGCTTCAATGTTCCTCCATTGTATTATTATTGCCAATTATAGAACCTACCCCTTTGCATTATCTACATTGTATCCACGTAATTGTTTTGTTTTTTGACTTACTACCTACATTTATCTTTACCTATTACAAATCCTTCTTCCCTCTATTGCATCAATTAGCCTCATTTTCTAAAGTTAAACTACCATCTAGTGTCCAAGCCCTTGTCTCTTCTCCTCATGATTCTTTGTACCCACTAGTGTCAAAAAAGGCACCCCATTCTTTTTCTGATTAGGTTCTTTATTTAAGGGACTTTCTCTTAACTATAGTGGCCATTAGTATCGATTCACAGGAGTGCCTATTAATCAATACTCTTACACTATATAGTTTTCAAATGTTGATTTTAATAGACACACTAGCAAAGAGTGACCTTTACATATTAGTTTCCAACCATTAATCAAAAGAGGATCTTGTATTGCTTTAGCACTATGTAATAGATTCTTAGTGTTTCAATACCATAAGAGAATAAGAAAATGAATCTAGATTGGAGCACACATAATCACTAAAGTATTAGGTTTAGATTTAGGTGTCCACTTATATAACCCTAATTCAAAGCCAATAATTTACCATGGCCTTAAAAAACTACACATATTCTTTATATACAATTGAATATAAGTACAATATACAAACTCCCATCTATGAAGTCCCTAATCCAAAATCCTCTAAAATGGCCACACCTTTATTATAATATTTGGTATATTCGTCGAAATGTCAAAAGGCCTTTTTACACTCTACCCACAAGGTTGAAGTAGTTGCAGTGAGTTCGTCATTCACATGCCACATTTGATATATGTATTTCATCACTAGTTATGAAAGAGTTATCCTTTGGAGCTTGCATCTTAACATCTAGATTGATTGGTAACTATGAGTAGTTAATGAGGGGACCTCCCATCAATGTCAGATTAATAATTCTCATTCTCCCTCCACTGAGCGACTCTAAAAGCTGACTTTAATTCAGTGAAGTGATTCAAGTTTGTCATTCTAAAAGTTATCTTCCATGAACACTCAACATTTTGACACAAACCTTATGTCTAGCCACATAAATCACCCACATCAGCACCTTTGGGACATGGAGATTTCTCTTGCGAGTGGATGTAAAATTTAGTATTTTCATTCCAACCAAGTTCTTTATTCAGTAAAATTAGTTTTTCCTTTTTCTATCATGTCCCTGATTCCCTATGTAATTCCACTATTAATGTACCATGCAGCCATAAAAGAAGCACCCTCGTCATCCTCAAACATATTAACATTATAGCAAGGCTCGCCTAATAATGAGTTTTCCATTAATAGCATTAAATTCCTTCATCCACTCCCTTAAACTCCATCACGAATGTTCATTAAAGCTCAAACAACACAGACAATCCAGATTCTAGAATGTCCACCCAAGGGGCATTATTCTTAGAAGTATCACCAATTGGGCTCTAAACCTCATCACTAATAATTTGTGATGAGGATATTTGCACTTTATTTTTTTCTTTTTTTAAATCTTACAATATTTTTTCCTACCATAGATTGTTACTCCTCACTATGTACTAAGAGGATTATGAATTCTAGGTCTATTTCAAAATTTGTTGGAACCAGAGTAAAACATTAAGATGCCCATACTATCCTCTTATTGAGCAACTAGGATTGGCCAAAAATAAGCTTTACTATTGCTGTCTCCATCTTCCATTATTTTTCCCTTCCTTCTACCACCAATGTCATTGACCAACAAATTGTACGTCTACTTCTGTACATACGAGACCATCCTGCACATCCACTGCACCCATCCATCACATTTTTATGTCTTTGCAAGTCTATGTCTTTGGGTTCCTTGATAAAGAAATACTGAAGCCTACAACATGCTTTGTTTAAAGATGTTGAAACATATAATTATTAAGAAGACCAAGTTGAAGTAGTTTGAGAAGGTGTAGTTCCCAGGTCCAAAAAAATAATACAATAATGCATGATAAGTGACCTTGTTTGCGACATTGTTGCCTTGGCACTTTTCGACGGATAGTTTGAAAGACTGCATATGCTCAACATATGTAATAGCACCAGGATAGGAACCTCAATTCTCTTTAGAAAAAAGCAACTAGGAGACTATAATAATAGTTATAACAAAGTCTAATTCAATCACTACTACTTGGATATTAAGAAGTAAGATTCTAAGAAGTTCCATTGCCTTAATAACCAATAGTGAGATCATCTTCCATAGCTATGCAAAAATTTATTTTAACACAACCCATGAAGGAGGAGTGAAATAAGGCGTACAAATAGTCCATCGAGACTGTTGGAGCTCCTATTGGATCAAGTTGGAAAGCTAAAACAAGTAGTAATAGAAATGCAATAATTAAAAAATTTATTTGGATTATAGTTGAAGTGAGAACCTTGTTTTTGTGTTCCTACAAATTCTTATAAAGCCAAAGATGAAATAATGTCAAAGTAGTAAACTTAATCATATGAGAAATAGTATCCAACCACACATTCAAAGACATCCTGCTAAGAAGCTCAACTATTGAAGAGGTATCTCTAACGTTCAAACCGTTGAGTTTGAAACTGTCATTGGTAAAGCTACGGACTTAAATTATTTCACATTGTGGCACTCCCACAAGCAATTTTACAAATCTTCAATGACATTATAACTCCACAGACAAAGCTCAAATGTCTTAGTCCTATTTTTGCAAGCCAAAGAGCGAGTAGGGAGAAGATTTGACATTAATCACAACAAGAAGATGTTGACCCGAGGCAACACCTATACTTTCAAAATCAATGTGGTGTCCTTGCCAGTATAATTTTGGCTTATATGCATATTGTTGTAAGTGGTGTTTCAGTCCAACTCCTTCTCATCACATAATTACAAGTGTAACACAACCTTTTCATTTGATTTAGCCCAAGGGGGTTTTAAATTCTAAAATACCAAATAATATGCAAATACATTATATATTTTATTATAATCCCTTGCACTAAGACTCCTTAACAAACTTTACTACAACTATCAGATGGTCTACTTACATGTTAAGATTAGTTGGCTAAATGCCAAGCTAATTGTCCAACAAAAATATTAACTTACATGTATGTGATGCACCATGTGACATAAAGAAAGTATTTATTGTCATAATGTACTTAGACCTAAAGGACTAATTTAAAAAAAATTCTTCCTTAGCTATAACTCACCTTAAGTATTTTGTAATCAATGTTATCTATCAGGTCAAAAAACTCTAGATTACCCACCCACACTTGTTAGGAATAATTACCATGTCTTAATAGGCATAATGCATTATGCTACAATATTTGAATAACTACAAAGGTAATGGTGCATTAATTTCTCCAACTCCATAATAAGGCTACTTAGATATAAAGAGTGAGCTAAGTAACAAACAAGAATAGCACTGAACACTTAGTTTATAGTGACAATATAACACACCATTGATAGCGACCTAGTCATCCATCTTGACATAGTTTTCAACATGATTAATGATGAGATTGGAGTCTTTTTTTTGTAGTTTTCTTTCTACAATTGCTATATTTAGATATTTTTGTTAAGAATCTCAACATATATATAATTTTCATACTATCATCTTTCTTTGCTTGCATCTCATCCCTTTGTTAAATAATAGTAATGATTCATTAAGATTCGCCGCCTCACCTAAGTGATGCCTATACTACTCCATCATATCCTGAATGGTCCTCACTATGACATAAATATAAGTTCATAAATCATGATGTTATCAACATATAGAAGATGTGTTATAATAGGAGAGGATGGGCCAATGTTGAACCCAATGAGGCAACATGCTTATGCTAGTACTGAATGGCACATATGAGATACTCAAACACTATAAAAAAAGGTATATTTAGAGAAGACATCCCAATCCTTGGATACTTTTATACACTTTATATGGATACCATTTAGCATGATTATAAGTCTTCGCGTAACAATACAAGCATCCATCCAATCACACGAACAAAGTCAGAACTACAAATGCTTTAGAATATCTAGCCGAAATTTTTAGTTGACCTTTTTTAGAAGTACAAAAGGGTATAAAGGCAACCAATTCGCGTGCAAAGAATATATTAATATATATAACATGGTACAATAGCTACTTTTCCCTAGTAGTAATATCAGGAAGCACCATCATTAGTCTAGCCACCAACATTTTTGTTACCACTTTGCAAATCACACTACGAAGACTAATGGTCCTGAAATTCTAAGGTTTAGATGCACCTTGAAATTAAGGGATAAAAATAGCTATCATGGTTTTCTCATATTTGGGCATAAAGCTATC
>JAIUJO010001335.1:5000-17500 GCA_023846275.1 Vanilla planifolia
CTGTCCTTCTTCTACTTCTGCTTCTTCTTCTCCTTCTTCTTCTTCTTCATCTTTTTCTTCTTCATGATCTTTTTCTTTTCCTATTACTTCTTCCTCTTCTTCATCCTCTTCTTCTACTTTTTCTTTTTTTTCTTCATCTTCTTCTTATTCTTCTCCTTCTTCTTCTTCTTTTCTTGTTCTTCTACTTCTTCATCTTCTTCTTCTTCTTCTTCTTATTCTGCTTCCCCTTCTTCTACTTCTTCTTTGTTTTCTTCTTCTTATTCTTCCTCTTCTTCTTCTTCTTCATCTTCTTCTTCTTCCTCTTCCTCTTCTTCCTATTCTTATTCTACATCCTCTACTTCTTCTTCTTATTATTATTTTTGTTCTTCTTCTTCCTCTTCATCTTCTTCTTCTTCTTCTTCTTCTTTTTGACCTTCTTCTTCTTCTTCTTCTTCTTCTTCTTCTTCTTTATCTTCCCTTTCTTTTACTTGTACTTCTTCTTCTTCTTCTTCTTCTTCTTCTCCTTCTTCTTCCTCTTCTTCTTCTTCTTCTTCTTCTTCTTCCTCCCCATGTTCTTCTTCTTCTTCTTCTTCTTCTTCTTCTTTTACTGTCTTATCTTCTTCCTCCTCTCTTTCTTCTTCTTTTTCCTCTTCTTATTCTTCTCCTACTTGAGCCTTTTTTCTTCTTGTTTTTCTTCCTCTTTTTCTTCTCCTTCTTCTTCTTCAGCTTCTTCTTCTTCTTCTTCTTCTTCTTCTTCTCCTTCTTCTTCTCCCTCTTCTTCTTCTTCTTTTTCTTCTTCTTTTACTTCTTAATGTTCTTCTTCTTCTTCTTCTTTTTCTTCTTCATCACCTTCATCTTTTTTTTGTTCTTGTTCTTCTTCACTTCTAGATCTTCTTATTCTTCTTCTTCTTCCACTTCTTCTTCCTCTTCTTCTTCTTATTCTTATTATTCTTCTTCTTCTTCATCTTCTTCTTCTTCTACTTCTTCTTCTTTATCTTCTTCTTCTTCTTCTTCTTCTACTACTGCTACTACTAATACTTCTCCTTATCCTTCTCCTTCTTCTTCTTCTCCTTCACCTTCTTCTCCTTCTTCTTCATTTTTGTCATTTTCTTCTTCTTTTACTTCTTTGTGTTCTTCTTCTTCTCCTACATATTCTTCTAATTCTTCAACTATTTCAACTTATTTTTCTTCTTCTTCTTCATCTTCTTCTTCTTCTTTTTCTTCCTCTTCTTTTTCTTCTTCTTCTTCTTCTTCTTCTTCTTCTTCCTCTTCTTCTACCCCTTCTTCTCCTTATTCTTCTTCTAATTCTTATTCTTCTTCTTTTTCTTCTTCATCTTCCTCTTCATTTTCGACCTCTTCTCCTTCTTCTTCTTTCTCTTTTCCTTCTTTCTCTTCTTCTTCATGTTTTTCTTCTACTCCTTCATCATCATCATCTTCTACTTCTTCTTCCTCTTCTTCCTCTTCTTCTTCTACTTCTTCGTCTTCTTCTTCTTCTTTTTTCTTCTTCTTCTTCTTCACATTATTTTTCTTCTTCTTCTTCTTCTTCTTCTTCTTCTTCTTCTTCTCCTTCTTCTTCTACTATTTCTTCTTCCTCTTCTACTTCTTCTTCTTCTTCTTCCACTTCTGCCGCATCATCATCATTGTCATCTTCTTCTTCTTCTTCCTCTTCTTTCTCTTCCTCTTTTTCTTCATCTTATTCCTCTTTCTTCTTCTTCTTCGCCTGCATCTTCCTCATCTTCTTCTTCTTCACCTTTTTCTTCTCCTTCTTCTTCTACTTCTTTGTCTTCTTCTTTTACTTTATCTTCTTCTTGTTCTTCTTCTTCATCATCTTCTCATTCTTCTTGTTCTTCTTTGCTTCCTATTCTTTTATTCATCACCAACATCATCATCGTCGACGTCTTCTTCTTCTTCTTCTTCATCATCTATACTTCTTCTTCTTCAGCTTCCTCATCTACTTCTATTACTTCTTCTCCTTCTTCTACTTCTTCTTATTCCTCTTCTTTTCATTCTTTTTCTTTTTTTTTCATCTTCTTCTTCTTCCTCTTCTTCTTCTTCTACTTCTGCTTCTTCTTCTTCTTCTACTTCTGCTTCTTCTTCCTCTTCTTCTTCTTCTTCTTCTTCTCTTCTTTTTCTGTCTTCTTCTACTTTTTCTTCATCTTCTTCTTCTTCTTCTTCTTCATCTACTTCTACTTTTTCTTCATCTTGTCCTTCTTCTTCCTCTTTGTCGTCTTCCTCTTCTTCTTTCTGCTCTTCCATTTCTTCTTCTTCACTACTTCTTTTCTTCTTCTTCTTCTACTTCCTAATCATCTTCCTCTTCATCTACTTCATCACCATCATCATCATCATCTACTACATCTTCTTCTTCTTATTCTTCTTCTTCTTCTCATTCTTCTTCTCATTCTTCTTCTCCTTCTTCTTGCTCTTCTTCTTCTCCCCCTTATGCTTCTTCTTCTTCTTCTTCCTATTCATATTCATATTCTTATTCTTATTCTTCTTCTTCTTCTTCATCATCATCATCTACTTCTTCTTCTTCTTCAACATCTTCTTCATCTACTACAACTACTTTTCTTCTTTCTCTTCTTCTTCTTTTTCCTCTTTTTCTTCCTCTTCTTCTTGTTCTTCTTTTTTCTTGTTCTTCTTCTTCTTCTTCTTCATCTTTTTCTTCCTCTTCTTCTTCTTTATCTTCATCTCCTTCATGTACTTCTTCTTCTTCTTCTTCCTCTCCTTCTTCTTCTTCTTTTACTTTTTCTTTTTCTTCTTCTTCTTCTACTACTACTACTTCTTCATCATTTTTTTTCTTCTACATCTTCTTCTTTTACTTCTTCTTCCTCCTCTTCTTCTTCTTCGTCGACTTCTTGTTCTTCTTCTTCTTCTTAGTCACCTTCTTTTTCTACTTCTTCATCTTCTTTTTCTGCTTGTTGCTCTTATTCATCTTCTTCTTCTTCTTCTTTTTCAACTTGTTCTTATTCTTCTGGTTCATCTTCGTCGCCTTCTAGTACTTCTTCTGCATCTTCTACTTTTTCTTCTCCTTCTTCCTCTTTGACTACCTATTCCTTTTATTCTTCTTTTTCTTCATCTTTTTCTCATTCTTCTTCTTCCTCTTCTTCTTCATCTTCTACTTCTTCTTCTTCTTTTTTCTTTTTGCACTTCTTCTCCTTCTTCCTTTTCTTCCTCTTTGTCTTCTTCTTGTTCTTCTTCTTCCTCTTCTTCTTCTCCATCTTCTTCTTCTTCTCCTTCCTCCTCTTCTTCTACTTCTTCTTTTTTCTTTATCTTCTTCGTGTCCTTCTTGTTCTCCATTTTCTTCTTCTTCATCTTCTTCTTCTTCTTCCTTTTCTTCTTCGTGTTCTTCTTCTTCTTCTCCTTGCCCTTCTTCTGGTTCTTCCTCTTCTACTTCTTCTTCCTCTTCTTCTTCTTCTTTTTTCTTCTTCTTCTTCTTCTTCTTCTTCTTCTTCTTCTTCTTTTTGTTCTTCTGCTTCCACTTCTTGTAAGGCTTCTTCTCCTACTTCTTTTTCTTCCTCTTCTTCTTCTTCTTCTCCTCTTTCTCCTTCTACTTCTTGTGCCCTCTTCTTCTTCTTCTTCTTTTTCTGCCTCTTCTTCTTCATCCTCTTCTTCTCCTTCTATTACTTCTTCTTCTTCTTTTTTTCTTCTTCTTCTTTTTTTCTTCTGTTTCTTCTTCTTCTTCTTCTTCATCATCAACTTCTTCTTCTTCTTCTTCCTCTTCTTCTTCTTATTCTTTTCTAATTCTTCTTCTTCTTCTTCTTCTTCTTCTTCTGCTTCTTCTTCTTCTTTGTCATCTTCATCATCTTCATCGTCCTCTTCTTCTTATCCTTCTTCTTATCCTTCTTCTTCCTCTTCTTCTTCTTCTTCTTCTTCTCCCTCTACTTTTTTGTCCTCTTCTTCTTCTTCTACTTCTTCATCCTCTTACTCTTCTTCTACATCTTCTTTTTCTTCTTTTTCTTCTTCTTCTTCTTCTTCTTTTTTTACTTCTTCATATTCCTCTACATCTCATTACTTTTCTTCTTCTTCTACTTCTTCTTCTTCTTCTTCTCTATCTTCTCCTTCTCTTTCTTCTCCTTCTTCTTCTCCTTCTCGTTCTTCCTATTTTTCCCCTTTTTCTTCTTCTTGTTGTTATTTTAATTCTTCAAGTTCTTCTTATTCTCCTTTTTATTCTTCTAATACTTCTTCTTGTTCTTCTTCTTCATCTTCTTCTTCTTCTTCTTTATCTTCTACTTCTTCTACTTCTTCTCCTTCTTCTTTTTCTTCTTCTGCTTCCTTTCTTCTTCCTCCTCTACTTCTTCCTCTTTTTCTTCTTCTTCTTCTTCGCCTTTTTCTTCCGCTTTTTCTTCCTCTTCTTTTTCTTCTTCTACTTCCTCTTCTGGTGAACCTTCTTCTTCTTCTTCTTTTTCTTCTTCTTCTTCTTCCTCTTCTTCTTCCCCATCTCCTTTTTCGTCTTCTACTTCTCCTTCTCCTCCTTCATCTTCTTCCTTTTTCTTCTCCTTTTTCTTCTTTTACTTCTTCATTTTCTTCTTCTTCTCCGTCATCTTCTTCAACTACTTCTACTTCTACTTCTTCTTCTTCTTCCTCTATTTCTTGTTCTTTCTTTTTTTTTTCTTTGTCTTCTTCTTTTTCATCTTCATCTTCGTCTTCTTCTTTGTCTTCTTTCTCTTCTTCTTCTTCTTCTTCTACTTCTACTTCTCCATTTTTTTTCTTCTTCTTCTTCCTCCTTTACTTCTTTGTCTTCTTCTTTTTCTTCTCCTTCTTCTTCTTCTTCCTCTTCCATTCTTCTACTTCTTCTTCTTTTCCAATTCTTCTTCTTCTTCCTCTTCTTCTTCATCTACTTCTTCTTCTTCCTCTTCTTCTTTTTGTTCTCCTTATTGTTTTTCTTCTTCTTCTTCTTCTTCGTCTTCTTCTTTTAGATTATTTTCTTCTTGTTCTTCATCATCTTCTTCTTCTTCTCCATCTTTTTTCTTCTTTTTCTTCTTCTTCTTCTTCTTCATCCTCTTCTTTCTCTTCTTCTTTCTCTTCCACTTCATCTTCTTCTTATTCTTCATCTTCTTCTTCTTCTTCTTTTGCTTCATCTTTTTCTGAGTCTTCTTCTTCTTCTTCTTATTTTTCTTTTACTTTTTCTCCTTCTTCTCCTTCTCCTTCTCCTCCTCCTCCTCCTTCTTCTCCTTCTTCCTTTTCTTCTTCTTCTTCTCCTTTTACATTTTCGTCTTCTTCTTCTTTTCTGAATTCTTCTCCATCTACTTCTACTTCTTTTCATCTTCTTCTTCTTCTTCTTCTTCAACTTATTCTTCTTCTTCTTCTTTATCTTTCTCTTCTGCTTCTTTTTCTTTTTTTCTTCTTCTTCTTCTTCTTCGTCTTCTCCTTCTTCTTTTTCTTCTTCTCCTTATCCTTCTTTGACTCCTTCTTCTCCTTCTTCTTGTTCTTCTTCTTCTTCTTCTTCTTCTTTGCATTCTTCTTCCTCTCCTTCTCCTTCTTCTTCTTCTTCTTCTTCTTCTTGCTCTTCTTCTTCTTCTTCCAGAACTTGATCTTCTTCTTCCAGAACTTATTATTCTTCTTCTTCTTCTCCTTCTTCTTCTTCTTCATAAACTTCCCTTTCTTCTTCCTCCTCTACTTATTCTTTGTCTTCTTCTACTTCTACTTCTCCTTCTTCATCTGCCTCTTCTTCTTCCCCTTTCTCTTCTTCTTCTTCTTCTTCTTCTTCTTCTTCTTCATGATCTTCTTCTTCTTGTTCTTATTCTTGTTCTTCGTCCTCATCTTCTTTTTCTTTTTCTTCTCCTCATTCTTCTTCTTCTTCTTCTTCTTCCTCTTCTTCTCCTTCTTCTACTTTTTCTTTTTCTCTTCCATCTTTTTTCCTCTTCTTCTTCCTCTTCTTTTACATCCTTTTGTTCTTCTTCTCCTTCTTCTTCTTCTTCTTCTTCTTCTTCTACTACTATTACTACAACTACTTCTTCTTCTTCCTCTTCATCTTCTCCTTATTCTTCTTCTTCTTCTTCTTCTTTTTGTTATTCTTATTCTTATTCTACTTCTTCTTGTTCTTGATCTTCTTCTTCTTCTTCTTCTTCTCCTTCTTATTCCTCTTCTTCTTCTTCTTCTTCTTCTTCTTCTTTGTCTTCGTCTTCCTCCTCTCTGTCTTCTTCTTCTTCTTTTTCTTCTTCTTCTTCTTCTTCTTCTACTACTACTACTTCTTTTTCTTCTTCCCCTTCTTCTCCTTCTTGTTTTTCTTATTCTTCTTGATCTTCTTTTACTTATTATCTTTCTTCTTTTACTTCTTCCTCCTCTTGTACTTTTTCTTCTTCTTCCTCTTCAACTTGCTCTTCTTCTTCCTCCTCTCTTTCTTCTTCTTGTTCTTCTTTTTCTTCTTCTTCTTTAACTTCTTCTTTTACTTCTACTTATTCTCCTTCCATTTCTTCTTCTTCTTCTTCTTCTTATTCTTCTTCTTCGTCCACTCCATCTTCTTCTTCCTCTTCTTCGTCTACTTGCTCTTCTTCTTCCTTCTCTGCTTCTTCTTCTTCTTCTTCTTTTTCTTCTTCTTCTTCTTCTTTTTCTTTTTTCTCCTTCCTTCTGCGTCTTCTTCTTCTTCTTAATCTTCTTCTTCTTATTCTTCTTCTTTTTCTTCTCTTCTTCATCTTTTCTTCTTCTTCTTCTTCTTTTTCTTCTTCATCATCATCATCATCTTCTTCTTCTTCTTCTTCCTCTTATTCTTCTTCTCCTCCTTTTCTTCTTCATCATCATCATCTTCTCCTTCTTCTTCTTTAAGTTCTTCTTCTTCTTCTCTTACTTCTTCTTCTTCTTCAATTTCCACTTCCTCTTCGTCCTCTACTTCTTCTTCTTCTTCTTCTGCCTCTTCTTCTTGTTCTTCTTCTTCTTCTTCTTCTTCTACTTCTTCTTCTTCCGCTTCTTCTTCTTCTACTTCTTCTTCTTCTTCTTCTACCTCTTCTTCTTCTTCCCCTTCTTCTTCTACTTCTTCTTCTTCTTCTTCTTCTTCTTTTTATTCTTTTTCTTTCTCTTTTTCTTCTTTTTGTTATTCTTCTTCTTCTACTTCTTCTACCACTTCTTCTTCTTACTCTTCTTCTTATCCTACTTCTACTTCTTCTTCTCCTCCTTATTCGTCTTCCTCTTCTTCTTCTTCTACTTATTATTCTTCTTCGTGTTCTTCTTCTTCTTCTTTTTCTTCTTCTTATTCTATTTGTTCTTCTTCTTCTTCTTCTTCTTGCTTTTCTTCTTCGTGTTCTTCTTCTTCTACTTCTATAAATTCTCTCTTCTTCTTCTTCTCCTTGCCCTTCTTCTACTTCTTCTTCTTCTCCTTATTCTTTTTCTTCTTCTTCCTCTTCTTCTTCTTCTTCGTGTTCTTCTTCTCCTTCTTCTTCTTGTTCTTCTTCCTCTTCTTATAGTACTTCTTCTTCTTCTTCTCCTACTTCCATTTCTTATTCCTTCTCTGCTTCTTCCTCTTCTTCTTCTTCCTCTTCTTCTTCTTCTACTTCTTCTTCTTTTTCTTTTGCTTCCGCTTCTTGTGATCCTTGTTCTTCTTCTTCTCCTTCCTCTCCTTCTCCTTCTTGTTCTTCTTCTTCTACTTCTTCTTCTTCTTCTTCTTCTTCTTCTTCTTTCCTTCACTTCTTCTTCTTGATCTTCTTATTCTTCTTCTTCTACTTCCTCCTCTTGTGAGCTTTCTTCTTCTTCTTCTTTTTTCTTCTTCCTCTTCTTCTTATCCTTGCTCTCCTTCTCCATCTTGTTCTTCTTCTTCTCCTTCTCCTTCTTCTTCTTCTTCAGCTTCTTCTTCTTCTTCTTCATCTTCTTCTTCTTCTTCTTTTACTTCTTTGGATTTTTGTTCTTCTTCCTCCTCTGCTTCATCTTCTTCATCTTCTTCTTCTACTTCTTCTTCTTCTTCTTCTTCTTCTGATTCTATCTCTTCTTCTTCTTCTTCTGCATCTTCTTCTTCTTCTTAATCTACTTCTTCTTCTTCTTCTTTTACTTTTCCTTCCTCTTCCTCTTACTCTTTTATTTCATGTTCTTCTTTTTCTTCATCTTCTTATTCTTCTTCGCCTTCATATTCTTCTTCGCCTTCTTCATCTTCTACTTATTCTTCTTCTTCTTCTTCTTCTTCTCCTTCGTTTTCTTCTTCTTATTCTTCCTCCACTACTTCTTTGTCATTTTCTTCTTCCTCTTCTTCTACTTTCCTCTCCTTCTTCTTCTTCTTCTTCTACTTCTTTTACTTTCTCATATTCTTCTTCTTCCACATCTACTTATTCTTTTCCTTCTTCTTCATCTTCTTCTTCTTCTCCTACTTCTTCATCTTCTTCTACTTCTTCCTCCTCTTCCTCTTCTTCTACTACTTCTTTTTCTTCTTGTACTTCTTCTTGTCCTTCTACTTGTTCTTCTTCCTCTTCTTCTTCTTCTTCTTCTTCTTCTTCTTCTTATTCATCATCATTTTCTTCTTCATCATCATGTTCTTCTTCTTCTTTAACTTCTTTTTCTTCTTCTTCTTCTTATTCTTCTACTTCTCCAACGTCTTCTTCTACTTGTTCTTCTTCTTCTTCATCTTCTTCTTCTCTTTCTTCTTCTTCTTCCTTTTCCTCTTCTTCTTCTTCTTCTTCTTCTTCCTCGTCTTCTTCTACTAATTGTTCTTCCTCCAACTCTTCTTCTTCTTCTTCTTCTTCTTCCACTTCTTCTTCTTCCTCCACTTCTTCTTCCTCTTGTTCTTCTTCTTCTTTTTCTTCATCTTCTTCTTCTTCTTCTTCTTCTTCTACTTCTTCTACTTTGTATTCTTGTTCTTCTTCTTCTTCTTTTTCTTCATCTACTTCTCCCTCGTCATGTGAACCTCCTCCTCCTCCTCCTTCTTCATCTTCTCATACTTCTTCCTCCTCTTCCTCTTCTTCTCCTTCTTCTTCTTCTTCTTCTTCTTCTTCTTCTTCTTCCTTCTTCTTCTTCTTCCTCTTCTCCCTTTTTCTACATCTTCTTCTCCGTCTTCTTCTTCTTCTTCTTCCTCTTCTACGTCTTCTTCTTCATCTTCTTCCTCTTCTTCTTCCTGTGCCTCCTCTTCTTCCTCTTCTTCCACTTCTTCTTCTTCATGTTCTTCTTCTTCTTCTTCTTCTTCTTCCACTTTCCCTTTCTTCTACCTCTTTCTTCATCTACAACTTCTTCTTCTTCTTCTTCTTCTTCTTCTTCATTTTCTTCTTCTTCTTCTTGTCCTACTTTGTCTTCTCCTTCTCCTTCTTCTCCTTCTTCATCCACTTTTGCATCTTTTTCTTCTTTTTTTCTTCTACTTCTTCTCCTTCTTCTACGTGTTTTCCTTATTCTCCTTCTTCTTCTTCTTCTTCTTCTTCTTCTACTTCTTCTTCTTCTTCTTCTTCTTCTTCTTTTTCTTCTTCTTCTTCTATACTACATCTTCATCTTCTTCTCCTTCTTCTTCTTTCATCTTCTTCTTCATCTTCTTCTTCTTTCTCTTCTTCTTTTTATTCTTTTTCTTTGCGTTCTTCTACTTCTTATTCTTCTTCTTCTTCTTTTCACTTCTTGTACTTCTTCTTCTTCTTCTTCTTCTTCTAACTTGTCTTCTTCCTCTCCTACATTATTTTGCTCGTTCCTCCTTTGCTTCTCCTCCTTCTTCTTCTTCTTCTTCTTCCCCTTTTTCTTCTTCTTGTCCTTGTTTTTGTTGTTGTTCTTCCTCTACCTCTTCTTGTGAGCATTCTTCTTTATCTTCCTCATCTTCTTCTTCTTCTTCTCCTTCATCATCATCATCATCTTCTTCTTCTTCTTCTTCTCCTTCTCTTTCTTCTCCTTCTTTGTATCCTTCGAAATCTTCTTGGTCCTCTTCTTCTTCTTCTTCTTCTTCTCCTTCTTCTCTTCTTCTTTTTCTTCTTCTTCTTCTTCTTCAACTTCTTCTTCTTCTTCTTCTCCTACTTCTTCTACTTCTACTTCTTCTTTTTCTTCTTCTTGTACTCCTAGTTCTTCATCTTCTTTGTCTTTTTCTTCTCCATTCCATTGTCTTCTTTCTACTTCTTCTTCTTCTTTTCTTCTTCTTCTTCTTCTTCTTCTTCTTCTTCTTCTTCTTCTTCATGCTCTTCTTCTTCTTCTCCTTCATCTACTTCTTCTTCTTCTTCTTTTACTTCTTCATGTTCTTCTTCTTCTCCTCCTTCTTCATCTACTTCTACTTCTTCTTCTTCTTCTTCATCATCATCATCATCTTCTTATTCTTTTCCTTCTTCCTCTTCTTCTATTTTTTTCTAATACTACTTTTAATTTTTGTTCTTCTTCTTCTTCTTCTTCTTCATCATCTTCTTATTCTTTTCCTTCTTCCTCTTCTTCTATTTTTTTCTAATACTACTTTTAATTTTTGTTCTTCTTCTTCTTCGACTTCATCTTCTTTTTTGCCTTCTTCTTCTTCTTCTTGTACCTCTTCTTGTTTTTCTTACTCTTGTTCCTTTTCTTCTTCTCCTTCTTCCAACTCTTATACTTCCTCTTCTCCTTCTTTTTCTTCTTCTTTTTCCTCCTCTTGGTCATCTTCTACTTCTTCTTCTTCTTCTTCCCCTTTTATGCTTCTTTAACTTCTCCGTGTTCTACTTCTTGTTCTTTTTCTTCTTCTCCTTCTTCTTCTTCATTTACTTTAGCAACTTCTTCATCATCATCTTCTTCTTCTTCTTCTTCTTATTCCTCGTCCTCTTCTTCTTCTCCTTCTTCTTATTCTTCTACTTATTCTTCTTCTTCTTCTTCTTCCTCCTCTTCTACTTCTTGTTCTACTCCTTTTTCTTCTTCTTCTTCTTCTCCTACTTCTTCTTCTTCTTCTTCTTCTTCTCATAAAGGTCGTTCTTCTTCTTCTACTTCTTCTTTTTCTTCTTCTTCTTTTTCTTCTTTTTCTTCTTCTTCTTTTTCTTCTTCTTCTTTTTCTTCTTCTTCTTCTTCTTCTTCTTCTTCTGCTACCTCTTTTTTTGATCCTTCTTCTTCTTGTTGTTGTTCTTCTTCTTCTTCCCCTTCTGCTTCTCCTTTTTCTCCTTCTCCTTCTTGTTCCTCTTCTTCTTCTCTTTCTCCTTCTTCTTCTTTTTCTTCTTCTTTTTCTTCTTCTTCTTCTTCTTCATGTTCTTCATCTTCTTCTTTTTCTTTAGCATCATGGTGTTCTTATTCTTCTCCTCTTTCTTCTTCATCTACTTCTACTTGATCTTCATAATTTTTTCATCTTCTTCTTCGTCATCTACTTCTTCATCTACATCTTCTTCCTCTTCCTCTTCTTCTTTTTTTTTCTTATGCTTCTTTTTCTTCCTCTTCTTCTTCATCTTTTTCCTCTACATCTTCTACTTCTTCTTCTTATTCTTCTTCTTCTTTTTCTTTATCTTCCTCTTCTTCTTCATCTTCTTCTTCCTCTTCTTCTTAATCTTCTTCTTCCTCTTCTTCTTCATCATCCCCATCATCATCGTTATCTGCATGTTCTTTTTCATCTTCTTCTTGTCCTTCTTGTTCTTCTTCTCCTTCTTCTTCTTCCCCTTCTTCTTCTTTTTCTTCTTCTTCTTCTTCTTCTTCATCTACTTCTAATTCTTCTTCTTCTTCTTCTTCTTCCTCTTCTTCTTATTCTTCTTCTTCATCATCTTCTTCTTCTTCTTTTTCTTCTTCTCCATCTTCTTCTTCTTCTTCTTCTTCTTCTTCTTCTTTCTCCTCTTCCTCTTTTTCTTCTTCTTCTTTTGTTTCTACTACTACATCTTCTTCTTGTTCTTCTTCTTCTTCTTCTTCTTCTTCTTATTCTACTTCCTCTTCCTGTGAGCCTTCTTTTTCTTCTTCTTTTTTTATTCCTCTTCTTCTCCTCCTTCTCCTCCTTGTCCTTCTTCTTCTACTTCTTTTTCCTCACCTTCTCCTTCTTCTTCTCCTTCTTCCTCTTCTTTTTCTTCTTCTTCTTCTTTCTTTACTTCTTGATGTTCTTCTTCTTCCCCTTCTTCTTCATCTACTTCTACTTCTTCTTCTTCTTCTTCTTCTACTTCTTCTTCTTCTTCCTTTACATCTTGATAATCTTCTTCTTCTCCTTCCTCTTCTTCATCTACTTTTGCTTCTTGTTCTTCTTCTTCTTCTTCTTCTCCTCCTCCACCTTCTTCATCACCTTCTTCTTCTTCTTCCTCTTCCACTTCTTCTTCTTTTTCTTCTTCTTCTTGTACTTCTTCTTCTTCTTGTTCTTCATCCACTACTTCTACTTTTTCTTCTTGTCCTTCTTCCTCCTTTTCTTCTTCAACATCTTCTTCTTCTTGTTCTTCTTTTTCTTCTTCTTCTTCTTATTTTATTTCTTCGTGTTCTTTTTATTCACCTTCTTATTCTTCAACTACTTCAACTTCTTTTTCTTCTTCTTCTTCCTCCTCTTCCTCTTTTTCTTCTTCTTCCTCTTCCTCTTCTTCTTCTTCTTCTTCCCCTTATTCTTCTTCTTCTTCATCTTTTTCTTCTTCTTCTTCTTCTTCTTTTACTTCTACTTCTACTCCTTTTTTTTTCTTCTTCTTCTTCATCATCATCATAATCTTCTTCTTCCACTACTACTTTTTCTTCTCCTTCTT
>JAIUJO010001335.1:27500-32500 GCA_023846275.1 Vanilla planifolia
TCTTGTTCTTCTTCATCATCTTCTTCTTCTTCTTCTTCTTCTACTACTACTACTACTTCTTTTACTGCTACTACAACTTCTTCTTCTACTTTTTTCTACTTCTTCTACTTTTTCTTTTCCTTCTTCTTCTTCTTTTACTACTTGTTCTTCTTCTTCTTTGTCTTCCTCTTCTTCTTTTTCTTCTTCCTCTTCTTCTTCTTCTTCTTCTTCTTCTTCTTCTTCTTCTTCTTGTCCTTGTTCTACATTTTAGTCTAGTTCTCCTTACTTTTCTTCTTCTTCTTTTACTTCCTCTTTTACATCCTTGTGTTTTTCTTCTCCTTATTCTTTTACTACCTCTACTACTTCTACTTCTTCTTCGTCTTCTTCTTTTTACTCTTCTTCATCTTCTTCTTCTTCTTCTTCTTGCTCTTGCACTTCTTCATCTTCTTATTCTTATTATTATTACTGTTATTATTATTATTATTATTATTATTATTATTATAAATATTATTATTGTTAATATTATTATCATTATTATTATAATTATTCTTCATCTTCTTTTTTTCTTCTTCTTTTTTTTCTTCTTGACCTTCTTCTTCTTCTTTTTCTTCTTCTTCTTCTACACTTTTTTCTTCTCCTTCTTCTTCTTCTCCTTCTTCCTCTACTTCTTCTTTTTCTTCTTCTTCTTCCTTCCTGTGTTCTTTTTCTTCTTCTTCCTCTTCTTTATCATCTTCTTCTTCTTCTTCTTCTTCTTCTTCTTCTTCTACTTCATTATCTTCTTCCTCCTCTCTTTCTTCTTCTCTTTCCTCTTCTTTTTCCTCTTCTTCTTCTTCTTCTTCTTCTTCGTCATCTTCTTCTTCTTCTTCCTCTTTGGCTTCTTCTTCTCCTTCTTCTTCTTCTTGATCCTCTTCTTCTTCTTCCTCTTCTTCATCTTCTCCTTCTTCATCTTCCTCTTCTTCTTCTTCTTCTTCAACTTCTTCTTCTTTCTCTTCTTCTTCTTCTTCTTTTTCTTCTTCTTCTTCTTCGTTTTCTTCTTCTTCTTCTTCTTCTTCTTCTTCTTCTTCTTCTTCTACTACTACTACTACTTATTCTCCTTCCTCTTCTTCTTCTTCTTCTTTTTCTTCATCTACTTCCTCTTCTTCGTCCTCCTCTACTTCTTCTTCTTCTTCTTCTGCTTCTTCTTCTTCTTCTTCTTCCTCCTCTTCATTTTCTTCTTCTTCTTCTTCTTCTTCTTCTTCTATTTCTTCTTCTCCTTCTTCTTCTCCTCCTCCTTCTTCTTCTTCTTCTTCCTTTTCTTCTTCTACTGCTTCTTGTTATTGAGTCTTCTTCTTCTTCTTACTATTTTTCTTTTGCATCTTCTTCCCTTTCTTCACCTTCTTTTTCTTCTTCTACTTCTACTTTTACTTTTTTTCTTCTTCTTCTCCTACTTCTTCATCTACATTTACTTGTTCTTTTTCTTCTTCATCTCCTTCTCCTTCTTCTTCTTCTTCTTCTTGTCCCTCTTCTACTTCTACTTCTTCTCCTTCTTCTTCTTCTTCTTCTTCTTCTTCATTTTGTTCTTCGTGTTGTTCTCTTTTTCCTATTACTTCTACTTCTTCCTCTTCTTCTACTTTTTCTTTTGTTCTTCGTCTTCTTCTTGTTCTTCTCCTTCTTCTTCTTCTTCTTCTCCATCTTCTACTTCTTCATCTTCTTCTTCTTCTTCTTATTCTTCTTGCTCTTCTTCTACTACTTCTTCTTCTTCTTCATGTACTTCTTCTTCTTCTTTTTCTTCTTCTTCTTCTTCTTCTTCTACTTCTTCCTCTTCTTCCTCTTCTTCTTCGTCTTCGTCTTCTTCTTCCTTTTCTTTTTCTTCTTCTTTTTCTTGTTCTTCTTGCTTTTCATTTTCTTGTTCATCTTCTTGTTCTTCGTCATCTTCTTTTTTTCTTCTTCTTCTTCTCCTGCTCCTTCTCCTTCTTCTTATTGTTCTTCCACTTCTTGTCCTTCTACATTTTCTTCTGCTTCTTCATTTTCTTGTTCTTCTTCCCCCTCTTTTACGTCCTTGTGTTCTTCTTCTCATGCTTATTCCTTTAGTACTTCACCTACTTCTACTTCTTCTTTGTTTTCTTCTTCTTATTCTTCCTCTTCTTCTTCTTCCTCTCCCTCTTCTTCTTCTTCCTCTTCCTCTTCTTCCTTTTATTATTCTTCAACTTCTACTTCTTATTATTATTATTATTATTTTTATTCTTCTTCTTCTTCTTCATTGTCTTCTTCTTCTTCTTTTTCTTTTTGACCTTCTTCTTCTTCTTCTTCTTCTTCTTCTTTATCTTCTCCTTCTTCTAACTGTTCTTCTTCTTCTTCTTCCTCTTCTCCTCCTTCTTCTTCCTCTTCTTTTTCTTCTTCTTCCTCCTTGTGTTCTTCTTCTTCTTCTTCTTCTTCTTCTACTGCCTAATCATCTTCCTCCTCTCTTTCTTCTTCTTTTTCCTCTTCTTCTTCTCCTACTTGATCCTTTTTTTCTTCTACTTTTTCTTCCTCTTCTTCTTCTCCTTCTTCTTCAGCTTCTTCTTCTTCTTCTTCTTCTTCTTCTTCTTCTTCTTCTTCTTCTCCTTCTTCTTCTCCCTCTTCTTTTTCTTCTTCTTCTTCTTCTTCATCTTCTTCTTTTACTTAATGTTCTTTTTCTTCTTCTTCTTCATCAACTTCTTTTTCTTGTTCTTGTTCTTCTTCACATCTACATCTTTTTCTTCTTGTTATACTTCTTCTTCTTCTTCTTACTACTACTACTTCTCCTTATCCTTCTTCTTCTTCTTCTTCTCCTTCACCTTCTTCTCCTTCTTCATTTTCATCATTTTCTTCTTCTTTTACTTCTTCGTGTTTTTCTTCTTTTCCTACATATTCTTCTAATTCTTCTACTATTTCAACTTCTTCTTCGTCTTCTTCTTCTTCTTCTTCTTCTTCCACTTCTTGTTCTTCTTATTCTTCTTCTTCTTCTTCCTCTTCTTCTACCTTTTCTTCCGCTTATTCTTCTTCTACTTCTTATTCTTCTTCTTTTTCTTCTTCATCTTCCTCTTCATTTTTTACTTCTTCTTCTTCTTCTTCTTTATCTTTTTCTTCTTTCTCTTCTTCTTCATGTTTTTCTTCTACTCCTTCATCATCATCATCTTCTTCTTCTTCTTCTTCTTCTTCATCTTCTTCTTCCTCTTCTTCTTCTACTTCTTCTTCTTCTTCTTCTTCTTCTTCTTTTTCTTCTTCTTTTTCTTCTTCACATTATTTTTCTTCTTCTTCTTCTTCTCCTTCTTCTTCTTCTTCTACTACTACTACTTCTTCCTCTTCTACCTCTTCTTCTTCATCATCTTCTTCTTCTTTCTCATCATCTTCTTCTTCTTCCACTTCTTCCACATCATCATCATCATCTTCTTCTTCTTCTTCTTCCGCTTCTTTCTCTTCCTCTTCTCTTCATCTTATTCCTCTTCTTCTTCTTCTTCTTCTTCTTCTTCTTCATCTGCATCTTCCACATCTTCTTCTTCTTCACCTTTTTCTTCTCCTTCTTCTTCTACTTCTTTGTCTTCTTCTTTTACATTATCTACTTCTTGTTTATTTTCTAGTTCTTCTTCTTCTTCATCTTCTTATTCTTCTTGTTCTTCTTCGTCTTCCTTTTCTTTTATTCATCACCAACGTCATCATCATCGACGTCTTCTTCTTCTTCTTTTGCTTCCTCTTCTTCGTCTTCTTCTTCTTCTTTTTCATCTTCTTCATCTACTTCTACTTCTTTTTCTTCAGCTTCTTCATCTACTTCTACTTTTTCTTTTTCTTCTTCTTCTTTTACTTCTTCTTCTTCCTC
This sequence comes from Vanilla planifolia, assembly GCA_023846275.1. NCBI lineage: Eukaryota > Viridiplantae > Streptophyta > Magnoliopsida > Asparagales > Orchidaceae > Vanilla > Vanilla planifolia. Next base: position 31,294 of record JAIUJO010001335.1, read on the forward strand.
TTCTTCATCCTCTTCTTTTAATTCTTCTTCTTTTTCTTCTTCTTCATCTTCTTCTTCTTCTTCTACTTCTGCTTCTTCTCCTCTTCTTCTTCTTCTTCTTCTTCTTCTTCTCTTCTTCTAAGTCTACTTCTACTTTTTCTTCACCTTCTTCTTCTTCTTCTTCATCTACTTCTACTTTTCCTTCATCTTTTTCTTCTTCTTCTTCTTAGTCTTCTTCCTCTTCTTCTTCCTGTTCTTCCATTTCTTCCTCTTCATCTACTTCTTTTTCTTCTTCTTCTTCTACTTCCTCATCATCTTCCTCTTCATCTACTTCATCACCATCATCATCATCATCATCTATTAAATGTTCTTCTTCTTCTTCTTTTTCTTCTCATTCTTCTTCTCCTTCTTCTTGCTCTACTTCTTCTCCTTCTTTTACTTCTTCTGCTTCTTCTTCCTATTCTTATTCTTATTTTTCTTCTTCTTCTTCATCATCATCTACTACTTCTTCTTCAACATCTTCTTCATCTACTACAACTACTTTACAACTTTTTCTTCTTCTTCCTTTTCCTCTTTTTCTTCCTCTTCTTCTTGTTCTTCTTTTTCTTGTTCTTCTTCTTCTTCATCATCTTTTTCTTCCTCTTCCTCTTCTTTTATCTTCATCTCCTCCATGTACTTCTTCTTTTTCTTCTCCTTATTCTTCTTTAACTTCTTCTTATTCTTCTTCTTCTTTCTCTCCTTTTTCTTCTTCTATTTCTTCTTCTTCTTCTTCTTCTTCTTCTTCTACTTCTTCATCTTTTTCTTCTACATCTTCTTTTACTTCTTCTTCATCTTAGTCACCTTCTTTTTGTTCTTCTTCATCTTCTTTTTCTGCTTGTTGTTCTTATTCATCTTCTTCTTCTTCTTCTACTTTTTCTACTTGTTCTTATTCTTCTGGTTCTTCTTCGTCGCCTTCTACTACTTGTTCTACATCTTCTACTTTTTCTTCCCCTTCTTCCTTTTCTTCATCTTTTTCTCATTCTTCTTCTTCCTCTTTCTTTTCATCTTCTACTTCTTCTTCTTCTTCTTTCTTTTTCTTCTTCTTCTTCTTCTTCTTCTTCTTCCTCTTCTTCTTCTTTGTCTTCTTCTTCTTCTTCTTCATCTTCTTCTTCTTCCTCTTCTTCATCATCTTCTTCTTCTTCTTCTTCTTCTTCTCCATCTTCTTCTTCTTCTTCTTCTTCTACTTCTT
>JAIUJO010001335.1:42500-45000 GCA_023846275.1 Vanilla planifolia
CTTCTACTTCTACTTCTTCATCTTCTTCTTATTCTTCTTCCTCTTCTTATTCCTTTTGTTTTTCTTCTTCTTATTCTTCCACTTTTTCTTCTTCTTCTTCCTCTTCTTCTTCTTCTTCTTCTTCTTTTTCTTCTTCTTCTTCTTCTACTCCTACTTCTACTTCTTCTTCCTCTTCTTCATCTTCTTATACTGCTTCTTCTTCTTCTCCTTCATCCTCTTCCACTTCTTCTTTTTCTTCTTCGTTTTCTTTTACTTCTTCTTTTTCTTCTTCTTCTTGAACTTCTTCTTCTTCATCAACTTCTTCTTCTTTTTTTTTTGCTTCTTCTTCTTTATCTTTTGCTTCTTCTTCTTCTTCTTCTTCTTCTTTATCTACTATTACTAGTACTTCTTCTTCTTTTTCTTCCCCTTTTTCTTCTTCTTTATCTTTTCTTCTTCTTCTTCTTCTTCGTCTTCTCCTTCTTCTTCTACTACTACAACTACAACTTCATCTTCTTATTTGACTTCTATATTTTCGTCTTCTTCTTCTTATTATTATACTTCTTCTTCTTATTATTATACTTCTTCATCTTCATCTTCTTCTTCTTCTTCTTCTTCTTCATTTTCCTCTTCTTCTTCCTCTTCCACTTCTTCTTCTTCTACTTCTTCAACTACTATTGTTTCTTCTTCTTCCACTTCTTCTTCTTATTCTTTCTCTTCTTCTACTTCTTCTTCTTCTTCTTTATCTTCTTCCTCATTTCCTTTCTTTTCTTCTTCTTCTTCTTCTTCTTCTTGATCCTCTACATCTTCTTCAGTATCTTCTTCTTCTATTTCTTCTTCTTCTTCTTCTTCTTCTTCTATTTCTTCTTCTTCTTCTTCTTCCCCATCATTTTCTTCTTCTTCTTCTACTACTACTTCAACTTCTACTTCTACTTCTCCTTCTTCATCGTCTTCTTCTTCTTCTTCTTCTTTTGCTTCTTCTTCATCTTCTTCTTCTTCTTTCTCTTCTTCTTCTTCTTCTTTTTCTTCTTCCACATCTTCATCTTGTTCTTCTTCTTCCACATCTTCATCTTGTTCTTATTCTTCTTATTCTTATTCTTCTTCATCTTCTTCTTCTTCTTCTTCTTCTTCTTCTTCTTATTCTTCTTCTTCTTCTTCTTTATCTTCTTCCTCTTCCTCTTCTTCTTCTTCTTCTTCTTGCTCTTCTTCTTCTTCTTCTTCTTCTTCTTTTTTTTCTTCGTCTTCCTCTTCTTTATCTTTCTCATCATCAACATCTTGTTCTTCTTCTTCTTCTTCATCTCCTACTTCTTCCATTTCTTCCTCCTCTTCTACCTCTTCTTCTTCTTTCTCTTCTACTTCTTCTACTTTTTCTTCATCGTCTTCTTCTTCTTCTTTTTCTTTTCTTCTTCTTCTACTTCTTCTTCTTCTTCTTCTTCTACAGCTTCTTCATTTTCTTCATCCTCTAAATTTTCTACTTCTTCCTCTTCAACTTCACCTTCTACTTCTTCTTCCTTTTCTTCTTCCTCTTCTATATTTTCATCATTGTGTTCTACTTCTTCCGCTTTATCTTCTTCATCATCTTCTTCCATTGCTTCTTTTTCTTCTGCTTCTTCTTCTTCTTTTTCTTCATATTTTTCTTCAACTTCTTCCTCTATCTCTTCTTCTTCTTCTACTACTACAACTACTATTACTACTCCTTCTTCTTCCTCTTCTACATCCTCTTTATTTTCTTCTTCTTCTTCTTCTACTTCTACTTCTTCATCTTCTTCTTATTCTTCTTCCTATTCTTATTCCTTTTGTTTTTCTTCTTCTTATTCTTCCACTTTTTCTTCTTCTTCTTCCTCTTCTTCTTCTTCTTCATCTTCTTTTTCTTCTTCTTCTTCTTCTACTCCTACTTCTACTTCTTCTTCCTCTTCTTCATCATCTTATACTTCTTCTTCTTCTCCTTCATCCTCTTCCACTTCTTCTTTTTCTTCTTCTTTTTCTTGTACTTCTTCTTTTTCTTCTTCTTCTTGAACTTCTTCTTCTTCATCAACTTCTTCTTTTTTTTTGCTTCTTCTTCTTCTTCTTCTTCATCAGCTTCTTCTTCTTTATCTTTTGCTTCTTCTTCTTCTTTATCTATCTTTATCTTTTGCTTCTTCTTCTTCTTTATCTACTATTACTAGTACTTCTTCTTCTCCTTTTTCTTCCCCTTTTTCTTCTTCTTTATCTTTTCTTCTTCTCCTTCTTCTTCATCTTCTCCTTCTTCTTCTACTACTACTACAACTTCATCTTCTTATTTGACTTCTATATTTTCGTCTGCTTCTTCTTATTATTATACTTCTTCATCTTCATCTTCTTCTTCTTCTTCTTCTTCTTCTTCTTCATTTTGCTCTTCTTCTTCCTCTTCCACTTCTTCTTCTTCTACTTCTTCAACTACTACTGTTTCTTCTTCTTCCACTTCTTCTTCTTATTCTTTCTCTTCTTCTACTTCTTCTTCTTCTTCTTTATCTTCTTCCTCATTTCCTTTCTTTTCTTCTTCTTC
>JAIUJO010001335.1:47500-52500 GCA_023846275.1 Vanilla planifolia
TTCTTCGTCTTTTTCTTCTTCTAATTCTTCTTCTTTCTCTTCTTCTTCTTCTTCTTCTTCTATGTTGCTTTTTCTTTTTCTTTTTCTTCTTCTTCTTCTTCTTCTTATTGTTCTTCTTCACCTTCTTCTTCTTCTTCTTCTACTTCTCCTTCTTCTTCTTCTTCTTCTTCTTCTCTTCCTCCTCCTTCACCTTCTTCTTCTTCTTCTTCTTCTTCTTCTTCTTCTTATTCTTTTCTTCTTCGTGTGCTTGTTCTTCTTCTTTTCTCCTTCATCTTCTTCCTCTTCTTCTTCTTCTTCTTCTTCTTCTTCTTCGTCATCATCTTCTTCTTTTCCACTTCTTCTTCTTCTTCTTTTTCTTCTCCTTCTTCTTTTTCTTCGTCTTCTTCTTTTTCTTCGTCTTTTTCTTCTTCTAATTCTTCTTCTTTCTCTTCTTCTTCTTCTTCTTCTTCTTCTCTTCTTTATCTTCTTCTTCTTCCTCTTCTTGTTCTTCTTGTTCTTCTTTTTCTTCCTCTTCATTTTTGTCATCATCATCATCTTCTTCTTCATCTTCCTCTTCGTCTTCTTCTTCTTCTTCTTCTTCTTCTTGTTCCTTTTCTTCCTCCTCTTCTACCCCTTCTTCTTCTTTCCCTTCTACTTCTACTTTTCTTCTTCGTCTTCTTCTTCTTTTACCTCTTCGACTTCTTCAACTACTTCTTCTTCTTCTTCTTCTTCTTCTTCTTCTGCTTCTTCATCCTACTCTTACTCTTAATTTTCTTCTTCCTCCTCTTTGTCTTCTTCTTCTACTTCTTTTCCTTCCAATTCTTCTTCCTTTTCTCCTTTTTCTTCTTTGTGTTCTATTTCTTCTACTTTTTCTTCTTCGTCGTCTTCTTGTTACACTCTTTTTTTTTATGAGTCAAGCATAAATGTTTATATCTCATATTGGCTTGCTTTAAATAAAATTATTAATATTTAATTAAGTCAAGCCATGATGTTTAAATGTCTAAAATTTGTGGTCTTCATGACTCTTGGAGTCATGGCAAGCTTCATGAAAATTGTATACATCCACTAAAATTTTCATACTTGAATTTATTTTTATTTTTCTTGAATTTGATATGTCCCAAATTTGGAGATGATGTGACACACTAGTAGGTATTAATTTTTAAAATTTTATAAAATTAATAATATTGAATTCTTATTTTTCGGCCAAGTATTATTGACGAAAAGTATAGACATTTGTATTTGATTTTTTAAAATTAATGAAGAATTATTTTTCACGAATTTCGTTTCATAGTCATTTAAGAAACTTATAATATAATAATAATATAAAATTATTTTGGTTCACTTATATTAAAAATTTTGGCACAAAAATTCTCACAATACACCTAAAAAATCGTTACTCACGGGAATTTTCACTGTAGCATTGGGCGGGGCAACTCGACCCGACCACTGGCCCGTCTAGGCTTTTAGAAATTAAAAAAATAAAAAATAAAAATTGTTGGACACACTTTTCACTACGGTAAATTTTTTAATCTGGCTAATTTCTGGACACACTTTTTACTAATACATGTAGGACACCTGCGCGTGATTGAAGTCTAGATTAAGGCCACCTAGATCCAACGACCGAGATTAATCTCGAACGATAAAAACGAGATTCAATCAAAAACGTCCATTTTTGGGCCCGAATCGAACGGTGGCTGCTCTCCGTCGGTTACCCAAACGGCTAGTTCATTTTTGAGCCACTAGGAGTGATTTTAGAGCTCAAATTTAAGCTCCATAAATAGGGAAGGATGAAGAACTTCTAGGAAAATAATTTGTTAAGATCCTAAAGCTTTCAGATCATGATTTCAAGTAAAATCAAGTGAATACGGTGCTTCCAATTTCATAAAGAGAAAGTGGCAAGAAGGGAATAAGAAATTAGAGGTTTTTGCTTCAACAATCTTTCAATCTCTATTCCTCAATTTTTCGATCGTGTGTGCCTCCTATTTCTCTTAATGTTATTTTAAGTTTTGCTAATTTTTTTATTCTTTTATTTGGGGTAAGGGCATCTCGGCATTGTGCAAAAGCCCAGGGTTTGAGTTGAGCCAGAAAAAACTCAAGTAGGATTAGGATTAGCCGTAGGTAAAAAACTCTCTTATAATTTGGTATTTTAAGTGTTGTTTTTCAAACACAGGTTGGGGGTGGATGTAGGCTCTATTTTGAGTCGAACCACCTTAAAAATCTTCTGTGTTACATTTCTCCTTATTCACGCCTAAAAGATTTAAGTTTTAATTGAAATCGAAAATCGAAAGAAAATTTTATTTACCACAATTCACCTCGCTTTTGTGGTATTTTCTTAAGCACAAAGAACTTCACTTCTTCTTCTTCTTCTACTTCTTCTGCATCTTATTTTTCTTCATCTTCCTCTTTTCTTCTTTTAATTTTTCTTCTTCTTCTCCTTTTGCTTCATCTTCATCATCATCATCATCATCTTCTTCTTCTTCTTCTTCTTCTTCTTCTACTTCTTCTTCATCTTCTTCTTCTTCTTCTTCTTCTTATTTTTCTTCTTCTCCTTTCTCTTCTTCATCTTCTTCTTCTTCTTCTTCTACTTCTTCTTCTCCTATACTTCTTTTTCTTCTTCCTCTTCTTCTTCTTTCTTTTCTTCTTGTTCTTCTTCCTCTTCTTCTTCAACTTCTTCTACAGATTCTCCTCCTCCATCTTCTTCCTTTTCTTCTTCTCCTTAGTTCTACTATTACTTCTTCTTCTCCTTCCTCTTCCTTTTCTTCCTTATCTTCTTCTACTTCTTCTTCTTCTTCTTCTTCGTCTTCCTCTTCTTGTTCTTCTTCTTCTTCTTCATCTTACTCTTCTCAATCTTCCTCTTCTTTTGCCTCATCTTCTTCCTCTTCTTCTAATTCTTCTTCTTTTTCCCTTCAGCTTCTTCCTCTTCTTCTTCTTCTTCTTCTTCTTCCTTTTCTTCTACTTCTTCTTCATCTTCTTTTTCTTCTTCTTCTACCTCTTCTTCTTCTTCTTCTTCTTCTTCTTCCTGTTATTCATCTTTTTCTTCTTCTTCTTCATCATTTTATTCTTCTTAGTCTTCATCATCTTCTTCACCTACTTCTTCATCTTCTTCTTCTTCTTCTTCTTCTTCTTCTTCTTCTTCTTCTGCTTCTTCTACTTCTTCTTCTCTTAATTCTACTTATTCTACATCTTTTTCATCTTCATCTTCCTTTTCTACTTCTTCCACTTCTTATTCTTCTTCTTCTCCTTCTTCTTCTTCTTCTTCTTCGTCATCATCTTCCTTTTCTTCCTCTTCTTCTTCTTTATCGTCTTCTTCCTCCTCTTCTCCTTCTTCTTCATCTTCATCTTTTTCTTCTTCTTCATCTTCTTGTTCCTCTTCTTCTTCTTCTTCTTCTTCTTGTACTTCTTCTTTTTCTTCTTCTTCTGCCGCTTTTTCTACATCCTCCACTTCTTCTTCATCATCATCATCATCTTCTTCTTCTTCTTCCTCTTCATCTTCTTCTTCTTCGTCCTCCTCCTCCTCCTCTTCTTCTTCTTCTTTTTCTTCCTCTTCTTCTTCTTCTTCTTCATTATCATCATCTTCTTCTTCTACCACTTTTTCTTCTTGTTCTTCTTCCTTTTCTTCTTCTTCTTCTTCTTCTTCTTCTTCTTCGTTTTCTTCTTCTTCTTCTTCTTGTACTTCTTCTTCATCTTCTTTTTCTTCTTCTTCTTCTTCTTCTACTTCTTCTACTTCTGCTACCACTACTGCTTCTTCTTGCTCTTCTTCTCCTTCTTCTCCTTCTTCTTCTTCTTCTTCAACTTCTTCTTCTTCTTTTTCATCCTCTTCTTCTTCTTCCTCTTCTTATTCTTCTTCCTCTTCTTCTTCTTCTTCTACTTCTTCTAACTTCTTCTCCTTCTCCTTCTTCTTCTTCGTCCACTTCTTTTTCTTCTTCTACTTCTTCCTATCCTTCTTCTTCTACTACTTCTACTTCTTCTTCTTCTTCTTCTTCTTCCTCCACTTCTTCTTCCACTTCTTCTTCTTCTTCTGCTTTTTCTTGTCCTACTCCTCCTTCTTATTATTTTTCTTCTTCTTCTTCATCTTCTTCCCATTCTTTTGTGTCTTCATCTTCTTCTTCCTCTTTTGGTTCTTCTTCATCTTCTTCAACTACTACTACCAAAACTACTTCCTCTTCTTCTTTTTGTTGTTGTTCTTCTTCTTTTTCTTCTTCTTCCTCTTCTGGTCCTTCTTCTTCTTGCTCTTCTTCTTTTACTTCTTCTACTTATTCTTCTTAATCATTTTCTTGTTGTTCTTCTTCTTCTTCCTTTTCCTCTTACTCTTTTATTACCATTACTTCTTCTTCTTCTTCCTCTTCTTCCTCTGCTTCTTCTTCTTCTCCTCCTTCTTCTTCTTCTTATTCTTCTTCTTCTACTTCTTCTTCTTCATCTTCTTCTTCTTCTTCTTCTTCTTCTTCTTCTTTTGCTTCTTCTTTCTCTTCTTCTTCTTCTTCTTCTTTTTCTTCTTCTTCTTCTTCTTCTATTACTACTACTACAACTAGTACTACTACTACTACTTCTTATTCTTCTTTTTCTTCCTATTCCACTTTTTCTTTTTCTTCTTCTTTTTCTACTACTACAACTTCTTCTTCTTCTTCTTCATCTTCTTCTTCTTCTACTACTACTTCTACTTTTTCCTCTTCTTTGTCTTTCTCTTCGTCTTCTTCTTCTTCTTCATCTTCTTCTTCTTCTTCTTCTTCTTCTAATTCTTCTACTTTTTCGTCTTCTTTGTCTTTCTCTTCGTCTTCCACTTCTTCTTCTTCTTCTTCAACATCTTCTTTAATTTCTTATTCTTCTTCTTTGCCTTCTTCTTCTTGTTCATCTTCTTCTTCTTTTTCACCTTCTTCTCCTTGTTCTTCCTATTCTTCTTCTTGTTGTTGGTCTTCTTCTTCTTCTTCTTGTTTGTGTTCTTCTTCTACTGCTTTTCTTCATCTTCTTCTTCTTCCACTTCTACTACTTCTCCTCGTTCTTCTTCTTTTTCTTCCTCTTCTTCT
>JAIUJO010001335.1:60000-65000 GCA_023846275.1 Vanilla planifolia
TCTTCTTCTTTCACTTCTTCTTATTGTTATTATTATTATTCCTCTTCATCATCTTCTTCTTCTCTTTTTTCTTTTTCTTCTTCTTCTTCCACCTCTTCTTTTTCCTCTTCTTCTTCTTCTTCTTCTTCTTCTTCTTCATCTTCTTCTACTTCTTCTACTTCTTCTTCTTCTGCTTCTTTTTCTTCTTCTTCTTCTTCTTATTCTTCTTCTTCTTCTTCAGCTTCTTCTTCTTCTTCCTTTACTTCTTCTTCTTCTACATCTTCTTCTTCTTCTTCTTCTTCTTCTTCTTCTTCTTATTTTTCTTCTTTTTCTTCCACTTCTTCTTCTTCCTTTTCTTCTTCTTCTTCTTCATCATCTTGTTCTTCTTCCACTTCTTTTTTCTCTTCTTCGCCTTCTTCTTCTTCTTCTTCTTCCCCTTCTTCTTCTTCTTCTTATTGTTCAGCTTCTTCTTCTTTTTTATCTTTATCATCATCCTTTTCTTCTAAATCATATTTTGGCTTTACTTCTTCTACTTCTTCTTCTTCTTCTTAATCTTCTTCTTCTTCTTCTTCTTCTTCTTCTTCTACCTCTTTTTCTTCTTTTTCTTTTTATTTTTCTTCCTATTCTTCTACTTTTTCTCCTTCTTCTTCTTCGTCTTCTTCTTCTTTTTGTTCTTTTACTTCTTCATCATCATCATCATCGTCTTCTTCTTCTCCTTCTTCTTATTCTTCTTCTTCTTGTTCTACTTCTTCCACCACTTCTTCTTCCTCTTCTTCTATTTTTCTCTTCTTCATCTTCTTCTTCTCCATCTACATCTTCTTCTTCCTCCTCTTCTTCTTCTTCAACAACTACTACTATACCTAAAACTACTGCTTCCTCTTCTTCTTCTTCTTCTTACTCTTCATTTCCTTCTTCTTCCACTTCTTCTACTTCTTATTTTTCTTAATCACTTTCTTATTATTCTTCTTCTTCCTCCTCTTCTTCCTCTTCTTCCTCTTCTTCCACTACTTCTTCATATTCTTCTTCTTCTTCTTCCTCTTCTTCTTCTACTTCTGCTTCTTCTTCTTTGTCTTCTACTTTTTCTTCTTTTGCTTCTTCATCTTCATGTTCTTCTTCTTCTACTTCTTCTTCCTCTTCCACTACTACTACTACAACAACAACAAGTACTACAACAACTACTACTACTTCATCTTTTACTTCTTCTTCTTCATATTCCTCTTCTTCTTTTTCTTCTTCTTCATCTTCCTCTTCCTCTTCTTCTTTTACTACTACTATAACTTCTTTTTTTTCTTCCTCTTCTTCTTTCTCTTCTTCTTCTTCTTCTTCTTCATCCACTTCTACTTCTTTCTCCTCTTTTTCTTGTTGTTCTTTTTCTTCTTCTTCTTCTTCTTCTTTTTCTTCTTCTTCTTCTACAACTACTATTACATTTTCTTCTTCTTCTTCTTCTTCTTCTTCTACAACTTATTCTCCTTCTTCATCTTCTTCTTCTTCGCCTTGTTTTTTTCCTCTTCTTCCTCTTCTTCTTCTACTACTGCTACTTCTTCTAGTGCTTCCTCTTCTTCTCTTTCTTCTGCTTCTTCTTCTTCTTCTTCTTCATATTTTTCTTCTTCTTCTTCCTCTATCTCTTCCTCTTCTTCTTCATATTCTTCTACTACTATTAATACTTTGTCTTCTTCTTCCTCTTTATTTTTTTTCTTCTTCTTCTTCTACTTCTTCATCTTCTTCTTATTTTTCTTCTTCTTCTTATTCATTTTGTTGTTCTTGTTCTTCTTCTTCAACTTTTCTTCTTCTTCTTCCTCTTCTTCTTTTTCTCCTTCTTCTCCTTCTTCATCTTCTACTTCTACTTCTACTTCTTCTTCCTCTTCTTCTTCTTCTACTACTTCATCATCTTCTTCTTCTTCTTCTTCTTCTTCTCCTTCTTAATCTTCTTCATCTTCTTCTTCTTCATCTATTACTACTACTTGTACTTCTTCTTCTTCTTCTTTTTCTTCCACTTTTTCTTCCTCTTCATCTTTTCTTCTTCTTCTTATTCTTATTCTTAATTGTGTTCTTCTTCTTCTTCTTCTACTACTTCTTCTTCGTCGTCCTCTTTTTCTTCTACTATTACCACTTCAACTTCTTCCTTTACTTCTACATTTATGTCTTCTTCTTCTTATTATTATACTTCTTCAACTTCATCGTCTTCTTCTTCTTCTTCTTCTTCATTTTCTTTGTCTTCTTCCTCTTCCACTTCTTCTTCTTCTATTACTTCTTCTTCTTCTTTTACAACTGTTATTTCTTCTTCATCTTCCACTTCTTCTTCTTCTTCTTTCTATTCTTCTACTTCCTCTTCTTCCTCTTTATCTTCTTCCTCATTTCAATTTTTTTCTTCTTCTTTTTCTTCTTGATCCTCTACATCTTCTCCATAATCATCTTCTTCTTCTTCTTTTTCTTCTTTTTCTTCTTTTTCTTCTTCTTCTTCTACTACTTCTTCTTCTTCTTCCACTTCTTCTTCGTCTTCAAAATCTTCTTCCACTTCTTCTTCATCTTCTTATTCTTCTTACTCTTCTTCTTCTTCGTATTCTTCTAAATCTTCTCCTTCTTCTTCACCTTCTTCTTCTCCTTCTCCTCCTTCCCCTCCTCCTTCTTCTACAACAACAACTGCTACTATTACTACTACTACTTTTCCGCTTTTCTTCTTCTTCTTCTTCTTCTTCTAATTATTCTTCTTTTTCTTCTTCTTCTTCTTCTAATTATTCTTCTTTTTCTTCTTGTTCTTCTACTACTCCTTCCTCTTCTTCTTCTTCCTCTTCTTCTTTCTTTTCTTTTTCTTCTTCTTCTTCTTCTTCTTCTTCTTCTTCTTCTTCCTCTTCTTCTTGCTGTTCTTGTTCTTCTTTTTCTTCCTTTTCTTCTGCTTCATCTTTTTCTTCTTCTTCTTTCACTTCTTCTTATTATTATTATTTTTATTCCTATTCATCATCTTCTTCTTCTCCTTTTTCTTTTTCTTGTTCTTCTTCCACCTCTTCTTTTTCCTCTTCTTCTTCTTCTTCTTCTTCATCTTCTTCTACTTCTTCTACTTCTTCTACTTCTTGTTCTTCTGCTTCTTTTTCTTCTTCTTCTTCTTCTTATTCTTCTTCTTCTTCTTCAACTTCTTCTTCTTCTTCCTTTACTTCTTCTTCTTCTACATCTTCTTCTTCTTCTTCTTCTTCTTCTTCTTCTTCTTATTTTTCTTCTTTTTCTTCCACTTCTTCTTCTTCATCATCTTGTTCTTCTTCCACTTCTTTATTCTTCTTTTTTCTCTTCTTCGCCTTCTTCTTCTTCTTCTTCTTCTTCCCCTTCTTCTTCTTCTTCTTATTGTTCTGCTTCTTCTTCTTTTTTATCTTTATCATCATCCTTTTCTTCTACATCATATTTTCGCTTTACTTCTTCTACTTCTTCTTCTTCTTCTTAATCTTCTTCTTCTTCTTCTTCTTCTTCTTCTACCTCTTTTTCTTCTTTTTCTTTTTAGTTTTCTTCCTATTCTTCTACTTTTTCTCCTTCTTCTTCTTCTTCTTCTTCTTCTTTTTGTTCTTTTACTTCTTCATCATCATCATCATCATCATCTTCTTCTCCTTCTTCTTATTCTTCTTCTTCTTGTTCTACTTCTTCCACAACTTCTTCTTCCTCTTCTTCTATTTTTCTCCTTCTTAATCCTCTTCTTCTTCTTCTCCATCTACATCTTGTTCTTCTTCCTTCTCTTCTTCTTCTTCAACAACTACTACTATACCTAAAACTACTGCTTCCTCTTCTTCTTCTTCTTCTTACTCTTCTTTTCCTTCTTCTTCCACTTCTTCTACTTCTACTAATTTTTCTTAATCACTTTCTTATTATTCTTCTTCTTCCTCCTCTTCTTCCTCTTCTTCCTCTTCTTCCACTACTTCTTCATATTCTTCTTCTTCTTCTTCCTCTTCTTCTTCTACTTCTGCTTCTTCTTCTTTGTCTTCTACTTTTTCTTCTTTTGCTTCTTCGTCATCTTCATGTTCTTCTTCTTCTACTTCTTCTTCCTCTTCCACTACTACTACTACAACAACAACAAGTACTACAACAACTACTACTACTTCTTCTTCTTCATATTCCTCTTCTTCTTTTTCTTCTTCTTCATCTTCCTCTTCCTCTTCTTCTTTTACTACTACTATAACTTCTTTTTCTTCTTCCTCTTCTTCTTTCTCTTCTTCTTCTTCTTCTTCATCCACTTCTACTTCTTCTTCTACTTTTTTCTCCTCTTTTTCTTGTTGTTCTTTTTCTTCTTCTTCTTCTTCTTCTTCTTCTTCTTCTTTTTCTTCTTCTTCTACAACTACTATTACTTTTTCTTCTTCTTATTCTTCTTCTTCTAGAACTTATGCTCCTTCTTCATCTTCTTCTTCTTCGTCTTGTTTTTTTCCTCTTCTTCCTCTTCTTCTTCTTCTTCTTCTACTACTACTACTACTTCTAGTGCTTCCTCTTCTTCTCTTTCTTCTACTTCTTCCTCTTCTTCTTCATATTTTTCTTCTTCTTCTTCGTCTATCTCTTCCACTTCTTCTTCATATTCTTCTACTACTATTAATGCTTCGTCTTCTTCTTCCTCTTTATTTTTCTTCTTTTTCTTCTTCTTCTTCTTCTTCTACTTCTTCATCTTCTTATTTTTCTTCTTCTTGTTATTCATTTTGTTGTTGTTCTTCTTCTTCTTCAACTTTTTCTTCTTCTTCTTCTTCCTCTTCTTCTTCTTCTCCTTCTTTTTCTTCATCTTCTACTTCTACTTCTACTTCTACTTCTTCTTCCTCTTCTTCTTCTTCTACTACTTCATCTTCTTCTTCTTCTTCTTCTTCTTCTTCTACATCTTCTTCTTCTTCTTCTTCTTCTTCTTCTTCTTCTCCTTCTTAATCTTCTTCATCTTCTTCTTCTTCATCTATTACTACTACTAGTACTTCTTCTTCTTCTTCTTTTTCTTCCACTTTTTCTTCCTCTTCATCTTTTCTTCTTCTTCTTCTTATTCTTAATTGTGTTCTTCTTCTTCTTCTTCTACT
>JAIUJO010001335.1:72500-75000 GCA_023846275.1 Vanilla planifolia
TCTACTTCTTCTTCTTCTTTTTCTTCTTCTTCTTCTTCTTGTTCTTCTTCCTCTTCTTCTACTTCTTCCTCTTCTTCTTCTTCTTAATCTTCTTCTTCTTCTCCTTCTTCTTGTTTTTCTTCTTCTTGTTGTTGTTCTTCTTCTTCTACTCCTTCTAGTTCTTCTTCTTCTCTTTCTTCTTCTTCCTCTTCTTCTTCATCTTCTTCTTCCTCTTCTTGATATTCTTCTTCTTTTCCTTCTTCTTCTTCTTCCTCTTCTTCTTCTTCTTCTTCTTCTTCTACTTCTACATCTTCTTCTTCTTTCTATTTTTCTTCATCTTCTAGTCCTCCTTTTTCAGCCTCTTCTTCTTCTTTTTCTACTTCTTCTACATCTTCTTCTATTTCTTTTGCTCCATCATTTTCCTCTTCTTCTTCATCATCCATTTCTTCTTCTACTTCTTCTTCTTCTTATTCTTCTTCTTCTTGCTCTTTTTCTTTTTTTCTTCTTCTTCTTCTCTTTCTGCTTTTTTTCTTCTTCTTCATGTTCTTATTGTTGTTCTTCTTCTTCAACTTCTTCTTCTTCTTCTTCTTCTTCTTCATATTGTACTTCTTCTTCTTCTTCCTCTTCTTTTTCTTGTTCTTATTATTTTTGTTATTACTCTTTCTCTTCATCTTCTTCATCTTCTTCTTCTTCTTCCTCTTCTTCTTCTTCTTCTTCTCCTCCTCCTCTTTTTTCTTCTTCTTCTTGTTATTCTTCATCTTCTTATAATTAATTTTCTTTTTCTTCATCATCAACATCAACTTCTTCTTCTTCCTCTTCTTCATCATCATCATCATCATCAGCTTCTTCTCTTCTTCTTCTTCTTCTTCTTCTTAATCTTCCTCTTCTTCTTCTTCTTATTATTATTATTATTACTATTATTCTCCTTCTCCATCTACTTATCGTTCTTCTTCTTCTTCTTTTACTACTACTACTTCTTCTTCTTCTTCTACTTCTTATTCTTCTTCTTCTTCTTCTCTTTCTTCTTCTTCTTGTTCCTTCTCTTCTTATTCTTCTTCTTCCTCTTCTTCTTCTTCCCTTCTTCTTCTTCCTCTTCTTCTTCTTCTTCTTCTTCTTCTTCTTCTTTGTCTTCTTTTTATTCATCTTCTTCTTCTTCTTCTTCATCATCTTCTTCTTCTCAGTCCTCTTCGTCTTCTTTGCCTTCTTCTTCTTCTTCTTCTTCTTCTTCTTCTTCTGCTTCTTCTTTTTCATCTCCTTCTTCGGCTTTTTCTACATCTTTTTCTTCTTCTTTATCTTCTTCATCTTCTTCTTCTTCTTCTTCTTCTTCTTCTGCTTCTTCTTTTTCATCTCCTTCTTCGGCTTTTTCTACATCTTTTTCTTCTTCTTTATCTTCTTCATCTTCTTCTTCTTCTTCTTTTTCTTCTTCTTTCATTTCTTATTCTTCTTTTCCTTCTTCTTCCTCTTCATCATCATCATCTTCTTCTTCCTCTTCTTCTTCCTTGTCTTCTTCTTCTTTCCCTTCTTCTTCTTTTTCCTATTCTTCTTCTTCTTCTTCTTCTTCTTTTTCTTCTTTTACTTTTTCTTCTTCTTCATCATCATCTTCTTCTTCTTCATCTTCTTTTTCCTCTTCTTCATCTTCTTCTTCTTCTGCTTCTTCTTCCTCTTCTTCTTCTTCTTCTTCTTCCACTTCTTCATCTTCTCTTCTTCTTCTTCTTCTTCTTCTTCCAATTCTTTGTCTTCCTCTTCTTCTTTTTCTTCTTCTTCCTCCTCCTCCTCCTCTTCTTCTTCTTCTTCCTCTTCCTCTTCTTTTTCTTATTCTTGTTCTTCTTCTTCTTCATCAGCATCATCTTCTTCTTCTTCCACTTCTTCTTCTTGTTCTTGTTCTTGTTCTTCTTCTTCTTCTTCTTCTTCTTTGTCTTCTTTTTTTTCTTCTTCTTCTTCTTCTTCATCTTATTCTTTTTTTTATTCTTCTTCTTCTACTTCAACTTCTTTATTTTTATCTTCTTCTTCTTCTTCTTCTTCCTCTTCTTCATTTTTCGCACCATCATCTTCTTCTTCTTCTTCTTCTTCCTTTTCTTTCTCCTCTTCTACCTCTTCTTCTTCTTTCTGTTCGACTTCTATATTTTCTTCTTCTTTTCTTCTTCTACTTCTACTTCTTCTCCTCTTCCTCCATCTTCTTCTACTTCTTTTTCTTGTTATTTCTCTTAATTTTCTTCTTCTTGCTATTTTTCGTCTTCTTATTTTTCGTTTTCTTCTTCATATTCTATGTTTTCTTTTGTGTTCTACTTCTATTTTTTGTTCTTCATTCTCTTCATCTTCTTGTTCTTCTTCTTCTACTTCTTTTTCTTCTTCTTCTTCTAATTCTTCATCTTCCTCTACTTCTTTTTCTTTTTCTTCTTCTTCTTCTTCTCCATCTACTTCATCTTCTTCATCTCCTTCTTCTTCTTCATCTTATTTTTCTTCTTCTTCTTCTTCCTCTTCTTCTTCTTCTTTATCTTCTTTTTCTTCATCTACTTCTTTT
>JAIUJO010001335.1:77500-80000 GCA_023846275.1 Vanilla planifolia
TCTTCTTCTTATCTTTTATCTTCTACTCCTTCTTCTCCTCCTTCTTCTCATTCTTCTCCTTCTTCTTCTCATTCTTCTTCTTCTTCTTCTTCTTCTCCTTCTTCTACAATTTTTCTTCTTCCTCTTCTTCTTCTTCTTCTTCTTCTTCTTCTTCTTCTTCTTCTTCTTCTTCTTCTTCTTCTTTCTATTCTTCTACTTTTTATTCTTCTTCTTCTTCTTCTTCTTCTTCTTCTCCTTCTTCTTCTACTTCTTCTCCTTCTTCATATTCTTCTTTTTCTTCTTCTTCCTCACCTTCTTCATCTTCTTCTTCTTCTTCTTCTTCTTCTTCTACTCCCTCTTCTTCTTCTTCTTCTTCTTCTTCTTCTTTTTGCTCTTCTTCTTCTTGTTGTTGTTCTTCCTCTTCTTCTTCTTCTTCTTCTTCTTCATCTTCTTCTTCTTCTTCTTTTCTTCTTCTTCTTCTTCTTCTTCTTCTTCCTCTTTTTCTTCTTCTTCATCTTCTTCTTCTTCTTCTCCTTCATCTTCTTCTTCCTCTTCTTCTTCGTCTCCTTCTTCTCCATTTTCTCCATCTTCTTCTTCTTCTCCTTCTTCTTCCTCTTCATCTTCTCGTTCTTCTCCTTTTTTTCTCCTTCTCTTTCTTCTTCTTCTTCTTCTTCTTCTTCTTCTTCTTTTTCTTCTTCTTCTTCTACTCCTCCTTCTTCTTCATCTCCTTCTTCTTCTTCTTCTTCTTCTTCTTTTCCTTCTTCTTTCACTTCTTCTTCTTCTTCTTCTTCTTCTTCTTCTTTTTCTTATTATTCTTGTAATTATAATTATTATTATTGTTATTATTCTTATTATTTTTTTATTATTCTACTGCTTCTTCTTCTCCTTCTTCCTTATCTTCACCTTCCTCTTCTCCTTATTTTCTTCTTCTTCTTCTTCTTCTCCTTCTTATTATTATTCTTCTTCTCCTCCTTTTTCAACTCGTCTTTCTTTTTCTTCTCCTTTTTTGTCCTATTTTTCTTCTTCTTTTATTTCTTCTTTATATTCTTCTCTTTGTTCATTTTTTCCTCTTTTCCTTCTTCATCTCCTTTTTCTTCTTCTTTTATTTCTTCTCCTCATTCCTCTTCATTTTCATCTTCTTCTTTTTCTTCTTCTTCTTCTTTGTCTTCTTCTTTTTTTATTCTTCATCTTCTTTTACCTCTTTTTCAACATCGTCATCATCTTCTTCTTCTTCTTCTTCTTCTTCCTTCTTCTTCTTCTTCATCTTCTTCTTCTTCTTCTTCTTCTTCTTCTACCTCTTCTTCTTCTTCTACTACTACTACTACTATTACTTCTTATTCTTATTCTTCTACTTGTTTTTCTTGTTCTTGTTCTTCTTTTTCTTCTTCTTCTTATTCTTCTTCTTCTTCTTCTTCTTCTCCTCCTCCTCCTCCTCTTCCGCTTTTTTTTCTTCTACTTCTTTTTCTCCTTCTTATTCTTCCAACTTTTCAGCTTCTGTTTCTGGTTGCTTTTATTCTTCTTCTTCTTCATCCACTTTTTTGTTTTCATCTTATTTTTCTTCTTCTTCTTCTTCTTTGTCATCTTCTTCTTCATCTTCTTCTTCTTCTTCTTCTTCTACATCTTCTCAACCTCCTCCTCCTTTTTCTTTTTCTTGTTCTTATTCATCGTATTTTTCTTCTTCTTTTTTGTCTTCTTTGTCTGTCCTCTTCCTCTTCTTCTTCTTGTTCTTTTTCTTCTTCTTCTTCACCTCCTTCTTCATCTCCATCTTTTCCTTCTTCTATTTCATATTCTCCTTCTTCTTCCTTTTCTTCTTCTTCTTCTTCTTCCACTTTTTCTTTATTTTCTTCTTCTTCTTGTTCTTCTTTATATTCTTCCTCTTCTCTTTCTTATTGTTCTTCTTCTTCTTCTTCTACTTCTATATCATATTCTACTACTTCTAGTCCTTCCAATCCTTCTTCTTCTTCTTCTTCTACTATTACTACTACTATTAAAATGACTACTTCTACTTCTTCTTGTTCTTCTACTTCTTCTTCTTTATCATCATCTTCCTCTTCGTCCTCTTCATAACCATTATCATCATCATCAACTTCTTCTTCTTCTTCTTCTTTATTGTCTTCTTCTTCTTCCTCCACTTCTTCTTCCTCTTCCTCTTCTTCTTCATCTATTTCTTCTTCCTTATTAACTTCTTCTTCTTTTTCTTCTTCTTCTTCTTTTTCTTCTTCTTCTCCTTCTTCTCCTTCTTCTCCTTCATCTTCTTCTTCTTCTTCTTTTCCTTTTACTCTTGTGTCTTCATTTTCTCCTTCTCCTTCTTCTTCTTCTCCATCTTCTCCTAGTCTTTCTCCTTCTTCTTCTTCTTCTTCTCCTTTTTCTTCTTTTTCTTCTCCTTCTTCTTATTCTTCTTCTTCTTCTTCTGCTTCATCTTCCACTTTCTCCTTCTTTGCATTCTTCTTCTTCTTCTTCTTCTTCTTTTTCTTCTATATCTTCTTCTTCTTCTTCTTCTTGCACTCCTCCTTCTTCAACT
>JAIUJO010001335.1:90000-92500 GCA_023846275.1 Vanilla planifolia
CTACTTCTTCTTCTTCATCTCCTTCACCTTCTTCTTCTTCTTTTGCTTCTCCTTCTTCATATTCTTGTTCTTCTTCTTTTTGTTGTTCTTCCTTTTCTTCTTCCTCGTTCATCTTCTTCATCTTCTTCTTCTTCTTGTTCTTCTCCTCATTTTTCTTCTTCTTCTTCTTCTTCTTCTTCTTCTTATTCTTCATCATCTTCTTCTTCTTCTTATTCTTCTTCTTCTTCTTCTTCTTCTTCTTCTTCTTCTTCTTCTTCTTCTTTTCTTCTTCTTCTCCTTCTTCTTCTACATCTTCTACTTCTTCAACTTATTCTTCTTTTTCTTCTTCTTTTTCTGCTTCTTCCTCTTCTTTTTATTCTTCCTACTATTCTTCTTCATCTTCTTCTTCTTCCTCATTATCATCATCATCATCATCGTCTTCTTGTTCTTCTTCTCCTTCTCCTTCTCCTTCTTCTTCTTCTTCTTCTTCCTTTCCTTCTTCTCTTTCGTCTCCTGCTTCTACTACATCTCCTTCTTCTTCTCCTTTTTTCCTTCTTCTTCCCCTTTTTTCCTTCTTCTTCTTCTCTTTCTCCATCTTTTACATGTTATTCTCTTTCTCCTTCTTCTTCATCTTCTTCTACACCTCCTTCTTCTTGTTCTTCTTCTTGTTGTTCTTCTTCTTCCACCTCTTTGTTCTTCTTCGTCTTCTTCTTCTTCTTTTTCTTTTTCTTATTCTTCTTCTTCTTCTTCCTCAACTTCTTCTTCTTCTTCTCTTCCTTCTTCACCTCCTTTTTCGTCTTCTTCTTCTTTTTCATCTTCATATTCTTTTACTTGTTCTTCTTCTTCTTCTTTTCTTCTTATCCTCATTCTTCATCTTTTTGCTCTTCTTCTTCTTCTACTTTTTCTTCTTCTTTTTGTTCTTCATCATCTTCTTCTTGTTTTTCTTCGATATCATCATTATCATCATCTTCTTGTTCTTATTCTTCTTCTTCTTCTTCTTCTTCTTCTTCTTCTTCTACTTCTTCTTTTTCTTCATCTTCTTCTTGTTCTTATTCTTCTCTTTGTTGTACTTCTTCTTCCCTCTTCTGCTTCTTCCAGTTCTTCTCTCTTCTACTTCTTCCTCTTCTTCGCCTTCGTCTTCTTCTTCTCATTCTTCTTATTTTTCTTCTTCCTATTCCTCTTCTTCTTATTATTATTATTTTTCTTCTTCTTCTCTTTATTCTTCTTCTTCTTCTTCTTCTTCTTCTTCTACTTTTTCTTCCTCTTCTTCTTTTTCTTCTCCTCTTCTTAAATTTTTTTTTCTTCTTCTTCTTCTTTATCCTATTTTTCATTCTTTTCTTTTACTTTTTCTTCTTCTTCTTCTCCTCCTCTTTCTTGTTGTACTTCTTCTTCTTCTACTTCTTTATCTTCTCGTTCTTCTTCTTTTTCTTATTCTTCTTCTTCTACTTCTTCTTCTTCTACTGCTACTTCATCTTTTCTTCTTATTTTTCTACTTTATCTTCGTCTTCTTCTTCTTCTTATTCTTCTTCTTCCTCAGCTTCTTCTTCTTCTTCTTCTTCTTCTTCTTCTTATTGCTACTGTTCTTGTTCTTCTTCGTCTTCTTAAACTTCTTCTTCTTCTTCTTTTTCTTCATCATCGTCTTTTGTTTCATCTTCTTCGTCTGCTTCTTCTTAAATAGCTTTATTTTCTTCTTCTTCTTCTTCTTCTTCATTTTCTTCTTCTTCTTCTTCTTCTTCTTCTTCTCTTCTTCTTCTTCCTCTTCTTCTTCTTCTTGCTCTTCTTCTTCTTCTCCTCCTTCATCTTCTTCTTCTTCATCTCATCATCATCTTGTTCTTCTTCTTCTTTTTCTACCTCTTCTTCTTCTTCTTCTTCTTCTACTTCTTCTACGTCCTATTCTTTTTCTTCCTCTTCTTCTCATTCTTCTTCTTCTTCATCTTCTTCTTATTCTTCTTCTTATTCTTCTTCTTCTTCTTGTTCTTCTTCTTCAAAATCTTCTTCATCTTCTTCTTCTTCTTTTTCTTCTTTCTCATCTTCGTCTGGTCATTGTTCTTCAACTTCTTCTTCAACTGCTTCCTCTTCTTCTATTCTTCTTCTCATCTATTTCTTCTAATTCTTCTTCTTCTCTTCTTCTTCTTCCTTCTTCGACTTCTTCTTCTTTTTCTTCTTTTTCTTCTTCTTCTTTTTTCCTTCTACTTCTAATTCTCCTTCTTCTTCTTCTTCTTCTTCTTCTTCTTCTTCTTCTTATTCTTCTTCTCCTACTTCTCCTCTTTCTTCTTCTCCTTCTTCTTCTAATTCATCCCCTTCTTCTTTTCTTCTTCTTCTTCTTCTTCCTCTTCTTCTCCATCTTCTCGTTCACCTTCTTCTTCTCCTTCTTCTTCTTCTTCTTCACCTTCTCCTTCACCTTCTCTCTCCTTCTTCTTCTTCCCCTTCTCCTTTTCCTTGCTCTTCTTCTTCTCTTGTACTTCTTTCTTGTCTTCTTCTCATCTTCTTCTACATCTTCTTGTTCTTGTTCTTCTTCTCC
>JAIUJO010001335.1:107500-110000 GCA_023846275.1 Vanilla planifolia
CTTTTTCTTCCTTTTCTTCTTATTAATATTCTTCTACTTCTTCTTCCTCTTTTTTCTCTTATTCTTCTACTTGTTTTTCTTTGTCTTTTTCTTCTTCATCTTCTTCTTCATCGTCTTCTTCTTCGTTTTCTTCTTCTTCTTCTTCCTTTTTGTCTTCTCTTCTTCTTCCACTTCTTTTTCTTCTTGTTCTTCATCTTCTCCTTTTTCTCCTTCTTCTATTTCTTCTTTTCTTCTTCTTACTCTTCTTCTTCTTTTTCTACCTCTTCTTGTTCTTCCTTCTCTTCTTCTACTTCTTCTTCTACCCATTCTTCTTCTTCTTCTTCTTCTTAAAATTCTTCTCCTTAAATTTCTACTTCTTCTCCACCTTCTATTTTTTCTCCTTCTTCTTCTTCTTCTTGTTCTTCTTCTTCTTGTTGTTCTTCTTCTTTTTCCTCTTCTTCTTCCTTCTCTTTTTCTTCTGCTTTTCCTTCTTCTACCTCTTCATCTCTGTCTTCTTCTTCTTCTTCTTCAACTTCTTCTTCATCCATTTCTTTTTCTTCTTCAACTTCTTCTTCATCCATTTCTTCTTCTTCTTCAACTTCTTCTTCATCCATTTCTTCTTCTTTCTCTTCTTCTTTTCCTTGTACAAATTCTTCTCTTTCTTCTTCTTCTTCTCCTTCCTCTTTTTTGCTTCTCCTTCTTCTCTTTCTCCTTCCACTTCTTTTTTTCTCGTTCTCCTTCATCTTTTCCCCTTCTCCTTCTCCTTCTTCTTTTTCTCCTACTCCTTGCTTCTTTCCTTCTTCTTTCTCTCCTTCTTCTTCTTCTTCTTCTTCTTCTTCTCCATCTTCTTTTTCTTCTTCTTCTTCTTCTTCTTCTTCTTCTTCTCATTCTTCATCCTCTTTGTAATATTCTTTACCTTCTTCTTCTTCTATCCCTTCATCTTCTTCTTCTTCTTCTTCTCCACCTTCCTCTCCTACCTCTCCTTTTTCTTCTTCCTCTTTTACATCTTCTTCTTCTTCTTCTACTTCTTCTTCTTCCACTCCTCAATTTTAATCTCCTTCTTCCTCTTCTTCTACTTCATTTTCTTCTTCTTCTTCTTCTTCTTTGTATTACTTTTTTTCTTATTCTCCTCCTCCTTCTTATTTTTCTTTTTCTTTTATTCTTCTTCTTCTTATTTTCTTTCTTATTCTCCTCCTCCTTTTTCCTTTTCTTCTTCTTATTCTTCTTCTTCTTCTTCTTCTTCTTGTTCTTCTTCTTCTTCCTCCTCTTCTTCTTCTTCTTCTTCTTGTTCTTCTTCTTCTTTTTCTTCTTCTTCTTCTACTTCTTCTTCTTCTTCTTCTTTTTCTTCTTCTTCTTGCTCTTCTTCCTCTTTTTCTTTACCATAATTTTCTTGTTCTCCTCCTCCTCCTCCTTCTCCTCCTCCTCCTTCTTCTTCTTCATTTTCTTCTTATTTTTTTGTTTTTCAACTTCATCCTATTCTTCTTCTTCTTTTTCTTCTTCTTTTTCTTCTTCTTCTTCTTCTTCTTCTCCTTCTTCTTCTTCTTCTCCTTCCTCTTTAACTTCTTTCTCTTCCTCTTCTTCATCTTCTTGTTCCTTTTCTTTTTCTTCTTCTTCTTCTTCCACTTCTTCTTCTTCTTCTACTTCTTCTACTCCTTCTCCTTCTTCTCCTTCTTCCTTTCCATCTTCTTCTATTTCTTCTTCCCCTTATTCTTCTTCTTCTTCTCCTTCTTCTTCGCCTTCTTCTCCCTCTCCTTCTTCTTCTTCTTTTTCTTTCGCCTCTTCTTCTTCTTCTTCTTCTTCTTTTTCTACTTCATCATTATCTTCTTCTTCTTCGTCTTGTTCTCCTTCTTCTTCTTCTTCTTCTTCTTCTTCTTCTTTTTCTTCTTCTTTCTCTTCTTCTTCTACTTCTACTTCTTCTTCTTCTTGTTCTTCTTCTCCTTCTTCTTCATCTTCCTCTTCTTCTTCTCATCGTACTTCTTCTTCTTCTTCATCTCCATCTTCTTCTTCTTCTCCTTGTCTTTGTCCTTCATCTTCTTCTTCTACCTCTTCTTCTTCTTCCTCTACTATTACTAATTCTTCTTCTCCATCTTCTTTTTCCCCTTCCCCTGTTTCTTCCTCTTCTTATTCTTCTTCTTCTTCTTCTTCTTCTTCTTCTTCCTCTTCTTCTTCTTCTTCTTCTTCCTCTTCTTCTTCTTCTTCTTCTTCTTCTTCTCTTACTATTACTACTACTACTACTACTACTACTTCTTCTTCTTCTTTTTCATCTTCTTCTTCTACTTGTACTTCTTCTTCTTCTTCTTCCTCTTCTTCTTCTTCTTCTTCATCATCATCATCTACTTCCTCTTCTTTTTTTCTTCTTCTTCTTCTTCTTTTGCTTTTTCTTCTTCTTCTTCTTCTTCTTTTTCTTGCTCATCTTCTTCTTCTTCAACTTCATCATCAACATCATCTTGTTCTTTTTCTTCTTCTTCTTCTTCTTCTTCTTTATCTTCTTCTTCTTCATCTTCTTCTTCTTCTTCTTCTT
>JAIUJO010001335.1:117500-120126 GCA_023846275.1 Vanilla planifolia
ATTAATTTCCGAATTAATTTTTTTTTTTCTTCCACTTCTCTCTCATCCGCGCCGCACTTCCCCTGAACCGGTTCTCGTCGCCGGTTCGGAACCCTTATGCGCTGAGCCGAGAACCCCGCCGGCCGAAGTTAATAATCCGAATTTGGGCCGACGCTTAACATATAAATATTAATAATTAATATAATTATTCACTTAATAATCAGACTAATCCCTAATTAGCCTTAATTCATCCCCTTCCTTCGCCCGTCGCCCGCGAAATCCTAACCGTCGACTTTCCGGAAATCTCCGTTTTCCCCGTCGATTTCCGGCGACCGAACGCAAGGGGACGCTAGCCTAAAGCTCGTACTAGCCTAAAAATTTCATATAATCAAGTCGCGAAGCTAGATGTCCATGCAAAAATTTTCGCCGAAGTATTGTCCGATCCGACTATGCCAATTCATGAAATTAAAATCATTCTAGCATTCAGATAACCTGATTAATGGCAATATGATAATATCAAAACCTAAGGCATGCTTCTATGCACAGAAATTCCAATTCGGCAGAATATATATATATTCTTCTTCATAAAACAAAGAAAACCCTAAAATGCTAAAATCAATAAATTGAATTAATCAATTCCAAAAACCCATATCCGCATGCTCAAGTAGCTATTTGCAAAATAATCATATTTTTAATTGGCTAAATAACTGATTTAAATCTGAATTTCCTACCTTTGCTCGCCGGCGACGGTGAAGCTCGCACGCGATCAACCGCAGCTTCTCGCCGAACGAAACCGGTACCAAAATGCTCGCCTCTGTCCCTCGAACCTCCGGTTACCAAAAGCCCCTTGGAAGGCTGCCGGAAAGTACCGCCGTTCGCTGCGAACACTTCGCCTCTAGCCGCCGTTCTAAACCCTAACAGCCGAACAGTTTAGGTTAAATACCCAGCTTAAACCGGTAATAACCCGTTAAGACCCATTAAGCACCGGTTGACCTTCCAAAAACGCCGCTTAACACCTGATCAACCGGTTAATCTCCACCGCTGATCTCGCCCGTCCAATCTGCTTATCCACGGCTTATCCAAACGCACTCGCAAACGCACCTCGACGAACCGCCCCGCCTTCGCTGAACCGCTCCGGTCCGGTTTACGCGCGGTAAAAAAAAACCAATTTCCGATTTTAAAAAAAATCTCGGTGATCCGAAAAATCCCCAGAAAATTTCAGAAATTCCAATAGCCTCCAATTGAGCTCCTGGCTCATCCTACTGTCGATCTGAAATCATCCAAGCCACAATTGAATTATTGAAGATTAAACATATAATATTTTACCGGGTATAACACTACTTCTTCTTCATCTTCTTGTTTTGGTATTTCTTCTTCTTCAACTTCTTCATCTTCTTCTTCTTCTTCTTCTTCTTCTTCTCCTTCTTCTTCTACTTCTTCTAGTTCATCTTCTTCTTCTGCTTCTTCTTCCCCTCCTCCTCCTTCATTAATGCCATCAACATCTCCTTCTTCTTCTTCTTCTACTTCTTCCTATTTTTTCCTTATTCTTCTCCTTATTTTTCTTCCTCTTCTTTTTCTTCTTCTTCTTCTTCTTCTTCTTCTTCTTCTTCTCCTTCACCTTCTTACTCTTCTTTTTCTTCTTCTTCTTTTTCTTCTTCTTCATCAGCTTCTTCTTCTTCTCCTCCTTTTTCTTATGCGAATTTTTCTTTTTCTTCATCATCATCATCTTCTTCTTTCTTTCTTCTTCTTCTTCTTCTTCTTCCTCTTCTTCTTCTCCTTCTCCTTCATCTTCTTCTCCTTATTGCGCTTCTTCTTCTACTTTTTCTTCTTCATCTTCTTCTTATTCTTCTTATTCTTCTTCATCTTCTTCTTTAACTTCTTCTTCTTCTTCATCATCCTCCTCTTCTTCTTCCTCTTCTACTTCTTCTTCTTCTCTTCTTCTTCTCCTTCTTCTTCCTCTTCTTCTTAATCTTCCTTTGCTTCTACTTCTTCTTCTTCCTCTTCT
Organism: Vanilla planifolia; assembly: GCA_023846275.1. Taxonomy (NCBI): domain Eukaryota; kingdom Viridiplantae; phylum Streptophyta; class Magnoliopsida; order Asparagales; family Orchidaceae; genus Vanilla; species Vanilla planifolia. The sequence goes on from JAIUJO010001335.1 coordinate 119,485, forward strand.
TCTTCTCCTTCTTTTTCTTCTTCTTTTTCTTCTTCTTCCACTTTTTCTTCAACCTCTTCTTCTTCTTCCTCTTCTTCTTCTTCTTCTTCTTCCTCTTCTTCTTTTTCCTCTTCTTCTTCTTCTTCTCCTTTTTCTTCTTCTTCCTCTCCATCTTCTTCTTCTTCTCTTCTTCTTCTTCTTCTTTTTCTTCACCATCATCATCATCATCTTCTTCTTCTTCTTCTTCTTCATCTTCTACTTCTTCTCCTTGTTCTTTTTTTGTTCTTCCTCTTCTTTGCCTTCTCCTTCTTCTTCTTCTTCTTTATCTTCATCTTCTTCTTCTTCTTTTCCTTCCTCATCTACTACTTCTTCTTCTTCTCTTTCTTCTTCTTCATCTTCTTCTTCTTCTTCTTTTTCCTCCTTGTCTCTCTTCTTCTTCTTCTCCTTCTCATATTTCTTCTTCTTCTTCTCTTTCTTCTTCTTCTTCTTTTGCTTCTCCTTATTCTTTTTCTTCTTCTTCTTCTTCTTCTTCTTCTTCTTCTTCTTCTGCTTCTCCTTCTTCTTTTTCCTCTTCTTCTTTTTGTTTCTTCTTCTTCTTCTTGTTTTTCTCCTTTGTCTTCATCTTCTTGTTCTTGTTCTTCTTTTTCTTCTTATCCTCCTTCT
>JAIUJO010000698.1:17500-20000 GCA_023846275.1 Vanilla planifolia
CTTCTACTACTTATTCTTCTTCTACTTCTTCTTATTCATCTTCTTCCTCTTCCTCCTCTTCTTCTTCTTTTAATTTTCTTCTTCTTCTTTTTCTTCTTCTTCTTCTTCAACTTCTTCATTTTCTACTTCTTCTTTTTCTTCTCCTACTTCTTCTTCTTCTTCTTGTTCTTCATCTTCTACTTCCTTTTCTTCTTCTTCTTCTTCTTTTTCTTCTTTTTCTTCTTCTTCTTCTTCTTCTTCTTCTTCTTCTTCTTCTTATTCTTCTTCCTCTTTTTCTTGTTCTTTCACTTCTTCTTGTCCTTCTTCTTCCTCCTCCTCATCCTTCTTCTTCTTCCTCTTCTTCCTATTCTTCTTCTTCTTCTTCCTCATCATCATCATCTTCTTCTTCTTCTTCATCTTCCTCTTCTTCTTCTCCTTTTTTCTCTTCTTCTTCATCACCTTCTTCTTCTTCTACTAGTACTACTACTTCTTCTTCTCCTTGTTCTTCTTCTTCCTCCTCTTCTTCATCTTCCTCTACTTCTTCTACTTTTTCTTCTTCTTCTTCATCATCTTCTTCATCTACTACTACTACTTGTTCTTCCACTTCTTCTTCTTCCTCTTCCTCTGCTTCTTCTTCTTCTTCTTCCTTTTCTTCTTCTTCTTCTTCATCTTTTAATACTTTCTCTTCTTCATCATCATCATCATCTTCTTCTTCTTCTTCGCCTTCTTCTTCTTCTTCTTCTTCTTCTTCCTCTTCTTCTTCTACTTCTTCTCCTTCATCATCAATTCTTCTTCTTCTACTACTTCTTCTTCCTCTTCTTCTTCTTCTCCATCTACTTGTTCTTCTTTTTTTTCTTCATGTTCTTCTTTTTCTTCTTCTTCTTCTTCATCTCCTTCTTGTACTTCTTCTTCTTCTTCTTCTTTTTCTTTCACTTCTTTTTGCTCTTCTTCTTCTTGTACTGCTTCCACTTTTTCTTCATCTTCATATTCTTCTTCTTTTTCTTCTTATTCTTCCTCTTCTTCTTCTTCTTCTTTTTCTTCTTCTATTTTTTGTTCTTCTTCTTCCTCTTGTCTTCTTCTTCTACTTTTTCTTCCTCTTTTTCTTCTTCTTCTTCTTCTACTAAAATTACTACTCCTACTTTTGCTACTTCTTCTTATTGTTCTTCTTCTTCTTCTTCTTCATCTTCTTCTTTGTCTTTTTTTTCTTCTTCTTCTTCTTCTTCTTTTTCTTCTTCTTCTACTACTACTACTACTTTTCCTCTTCTTGGTCTTCTTCTATTTCTTCTTTTTCTTAATCTTCTTTGTCTTCCTCTTCCTATTCTTCATCTTCCTTTTCTTCTTCTCCTCCTCCTTCTTCTTCTTCTTCTTTTTCTTCTTTTTCTGCTACTACTACTACTTCTTCTTCTTCTTCTTCTTTCACTTCTTGTTCTTCTTCTTCCTCTACTTCTTCTTCTTCTTCTTCTTCTACTTTACTTCTTCTTTTCCACTTCTTTGTCATCTTCCTGTACTTCTTCATCTTCTTTTTCTTCTTCTCCTTCATCATCATCATAATTATCATCATCTTCTTCTTCTTCTTTTTCTTGTCTTCTTCTTCCCCTTCTTATTCTTCCTCTTTTCTTCATCTAGTTCTTCTTCTTCTTCTCCATCTTCTTCTTCTTAATCTTTTTCTTCTTCTTCTACTTTTACTACTTCTTCTTCTTCTTCTTCTTCTTCTATCACTTCTTGTTCTTCTTCTTCTTCTTCTTTATCTTCTTTCACATTTTCTTCTTGTTGTTGTTGTTGTTCTTCTTCTTCTTCATCTTCTTCTTCTCCTTCTTCTTCTACTTCTTCTTTTTCTTCCTCTTCTACCTCTTCTTCTTCTTCTTCTTCCTCTTCTTTAACTTCTTCTTCTTCTACTTCTTCTTATCTTTCTTCTTCTTCTTCTACTTCTTCTTCATCTTCTACTTCTTCTTCTTCTTCTTCTTCTTCTTCTTCTTGAAATTCTCCTTGTTCTTGTTCTTGTTCTTCCTCTTCCTCTTCTACTTCTTCTTCCTCTTCTTCTACTTCTTCTTCTTCTTTTTCTTCTTCTTCTTTTTCTTGATGTTCTTCTTCATTTTCCTCTTGTTCTTCTATTTCTTCTTCTTCTTCTTCTTCTATTTCTTCTTCTTCTTCTTCTTCTTCTTCTTCTTCTTCTTCATCTTCTTCTTCTACTAGTATTACTTCTTCTTCTTCTTGTTCTCCTTCTACCTCCTCTTCTTCATCTTCCTTACCTTCTGCTTCTTCTTCTTTTTCTTCTTCTTCTTCTTGATCTTCTTCTTCTTCATCATTTTCTTCAACTTCTTCTTCATCTTCTTCTTCTTCAAATTCTTCTTCTTCTTTTTCTTCTTCTTCTTCTTCTTTTTCTTCTTCTTCTTGTTCTTCCTATTATTCTTCTTCTAATTCATCTTCTTTTTCTTCTTCTTCTTCTTCTTCTTCTACATATTCTTCTCTTTCTTCTTCTTCTTCTTCTTCTTCCTCTTATTCTTCTTCTAATTCTTCTTCT
>JAIUJO010000698.1:22500-25000 GCA_023846275.1 Vanilla planifolia
ATCTTTTTCTTTTTCTTCTTCTTCTTCTTATTCTTATTCTTCTTCTTCTTTTTCTTCTTCTTTCACTTATTATTTCTGTTCTTCTTCTTCTTCTTCATTCATGTCTTCTTGTTCTTTTTCTTCAAATTCGTTTTCAACTTCTTTTTCTTCTTCTTCTACCTCTTCGTGTTCTTCTTTTTCTTCCTCTTCCTCCTCTTGTTCTTCTTCTAATTCTTCTTCTTCTTCTTCCACTTCTTCTTCTTCTTTCTGTTCTTCTTCTTCTTCTTCCTCTTCTTCAACTTCTTCTTCCTCTACTTCTTCTTCTTATCTTTCTTCTTCTTCTTCTTCTTCTTCTTCTTCTGGTTCTTCTTCTTCTCCTTCTTCTTCTTCTACTTCTTCTTCTTCTCCTTCTTCTTCTTCTTCTTCTTTAAATTCTTCTTGTACTTCTTCTTCTTCTTCCTCTTCCTCTTCTTCTTATTCTTCTGCTTCTTCTTCTTATTCTTCTTCTTCTTCCTCTTCCTCTTCTACTTTTTCTTGTTCTTCTTCATTTTCCTCTTATTATTCTTGTTCTTCTTCTTCTTGTTCTTCATCATCAGCTTCTTCTATTACTACTACTTCTTCTTCTTCATGTTCTACTTCCTCCTCCTCTTCTTCATCTTCCTCTCCTTCTTCTTCATCTTCTTTTTCTTCTTCTTCTTGTCCTTTTTCTTCTACTTCATCTTCATCATCCTCTTCTTCTTCTTCTTCTTCTTCTTCCTCTTCTTCTTCTCCTTCTTCTTCTTCTTCTTCTTCTACTTCTACTTCTTTTTCTTCTTCTTCTTCTCTTCTTCTTCTTCTTTTTCTTCTTTTTCTTCTTCTTCTGCTACTACTTCTTCTTCTTCTTCTTCTTCTACTACTACTTCTTCTTTTTCTTCTTCATCTTCTTCTTCATCATCTTCCTCTTCTTCTTCATCTTCTTCTTCTTCTTGTTCTTCATCTACTACTGCTACTATTAGTTCTTCTTCTTCTTCTTCTTCATCACCTTCCCCTTCTTCTTCTTCTTCTTCTTCTTTTTCTTCTTGTTCTTCTTCTTCAACTTCTTTTTCTTCTTCTTCTTCCTTCTCCTCCTCTTTTTCATTTTCTATATCTTCTTCTTCTTCTTCTTCTTCTACTTCTTCTACTTCCTTGTCCTCTTCTGCTTTTACTTTTTCTACTTGTTCTACATCTCCTTCAACTTCTTCTTCTCCTTCTTCTTCTTCTACTTCTTCTTCTTCTACTTCTTCTTCTTCTTCTTTTTCCTTTATCACTTCTTATTCTTCTTCTTCTTCTTCTTCTTCCTCTTTTTCTTTTTCTTCTTCTTCTTCTTCTTCTTCTTCTTCTTCTTCTCCTTCTACTTCTTTTTTTTCTTCTTATTCTTCTTATCATCATCAACATCATCATCATCATCATCTTCTTCTTCTTCTTCTTCATCTTTTTCTTCTTCTTCTTCTTCATCATCATCTTTTTCTTCTTCTTCTACTTCTTGTTCTTGTTTTTCGTCTCCTTCTTCTTCTCCTTCTTCTTCTTCTTCTTCTTTCACTTCTTATTCTTTTTCTTGTTCTTCTTCTTCTTCTTCTTTCACTTCTTGTTGTTCTTCTTCTTCCTCCTCTTCTTCTTCCTCTTCTTCTTCTTCTTCTTCTTCTTTCACTTCTTTTTCTTGTTCTTCTTCTTCTTCTTCATCTTGTTCTTCTTCTTCTTCATCATCTTCTTCTTCTTCTACCTCTTCTTCTTCTTCTTCTTCTTCTTCTTCTTATTCCTCCTATTCATCTTCTAATACTTCTCCTTGCTCTTTTTCTTCTTCTTCAACTTCTTCTTCTACTTCTTCTTCTTCTTCTTCTTCTTTTTCTTCTACTTCTTCTTCTTCTTCTTCTACTTCTTCAACTTCTTCAACTTCTACTTCCTCTTCTTATGCTTCTTCTTCTTCTTGTTCTTCTTCCTCTTCTTCTTCTTTCAATTCTTCATCTTCTTCTTCTTCTTCTTCTTCTTCTTCTTCGTCTTCCCCTTTCTCTTCTTCTTCTTCTTATTCTTATTCTTCTTTTTCTTCTTCTTCATCTTCTTCCTCTTCTTCTTCTTCTTCTTCTTCTACTTTTTCTTCTTCTTTTTCTTCTACTTCTTCTTCTTCTTCTACTTCTTCAACTTCTACTTCCTCTTCTTATGCTTCTTCTTCTTCTTGTTCTTCTTCCTCTTCTTCTTCTTTCAATTCTTCTTCTTCTTCTTCTTCTTCGTCTTCCCATTTCTCTTCTTCTTCTTCTTATTCTTATTCTTCTTCTTCTTCTTCTTCGTCATCTTCTTCCTCTTCTTCTTCTTCTTCTTCTTCTTCTTCTTCTTTTTCTTCTTCTTCTTCCTCTTCATCTTCCTCTTATTGTTCTTCTTCTTCTTCTTCTTTTTCATTATCTTCATCTTCTTCTTCTTCTCCCATCTGTTCTTCATCTTCCTATTCTTCTTCTGCTTCTTCTTCTTCTTCTTCTTCTCCTCCACCTCCTTCTACTTCTTCCTTTTCATC
>JAIUJO010000698.1:50000-52500 GCA_023846275.1 Vanilla planifolia
TCTTTTTATTCTTATTCTTCTTCTTCTTTTTCTTCTTCTTCTACGTCTTCTTCTAATTCTTCTTATTCTTCTTCTTTTTATTCTCCTACTTCTTCTTCTTTTACTTCTTCTACTTCTTCTTCTTCTTCTTCTTCTTCTCGAACTTCTAGTTCTTCTTCTTCTTCTTCACCATCTTCTTCTTCTTCTACTTCTTCTTCTTCTTCTTCTTCTTCTTCTTCTTCTTCTTCTTCTTTTTCTTCTTCTTCTTCTTCTTCTTTCTTTTCTTCTTCTTCTTCTTCTTCTTCTTTCTCATTTTCTTCTTTCTCTTCTTCTTCTTCCTCTTCTTCTTCTTCTTATTCTTCTTCTTCTACTTCTATTTCTTCTTCTTCCTCTTGTTGTTGTCGTTGTTGTTCCTCTTCTTATTCTTCTTCTTCTACTACTACTACTACTACTCCTTCTTCTTCTTCTTATTCTTGTTCTTATTCTCTTCTTCTTCTTCTTCTTCTACTTCTTCTTCTTCTTATTCTTCTTCTTCTTCTTCTTCTTCGTCTCCTCCTTCTTCTTATTTTTCTTCTTCTTCTTCTTTTTCTTCTTTCAGTTCTTTTTGCTCTTCTTCTTCTTCTTCTTTGTGTTCTTCATTTTCTTCTTCTTCTTTTTCTTCTTCTTTCTCTTCTACTTTTTCCTCTTCTTCTTCTTCTTCTTCTTCTTCCTGTTTTTGTTCTTCTTCTTCTACTACTATTACTACTACTACTACTTCTTCTTCTTATTCTTCTTCTTCTTCTTCTTTTTCTTCTTCTTCTTCATCTTTCTCTTCTTCTTCTTCTTTGTCTTCTTCTTCTGCTTCTTCTTCTTCTTCATCTTCTTCTTTTTTTTTCTTCTACTTCTACTTCTTATTCTTCTACTTCTTCTTCTTCTTCTTCCTCTTGTTCTTCTTCTACTACTACATCTTCTTCTTCTTCTCTTTCCTCTTCTTCTTCTTCTTCTTCTTCTTCTTTATCTTCCTCTTCTAATTCTGTCTTTTTATTCTTCTTCTTCTTCTTCCTCTTCTTCCCCCTTTTCTTCTTCTTCTTGTTCTTCTTCTCCTTCTACTTCTTCTTCTTCTTCGTTTTCTTCTTCATCTTCTTCTTCTTCAACATCTTCTTCTTCATCTTCTACTTCTTCTTCTGCTTCTTCTCCTTTTACTTCTTTGTCTTCTTCATCTTCCACTACATCTTCTTCTACTACTTTTTCTTCTTCTTCTTCAACAACTTCTGCTTCTTTTCCTTCTAATTCTTATTTTTATTCTTCTTCTTATCCTTCTTCCTCTTCTTCTTCTTCTTCTTCTTTATCTTCTTTTTCTTCTTCTTTTTCTTCTTCTTCTTCTTCTTCAACTTCTTCTCCTTCTTCTTCTTCTTGTTCTACTTCTTCTTTTTCTTCTTCTTCTTCTTCTTCTTCATCTTCTACTTCTTCTTCTTCTTCTTCATCTTCCACTTCTTCTTCTTCTTCTTCTTCTTCTTCCTCTTCTTCTTCTTCTTCTTTTTCTTCTTCTTCTTCTTTCACTTCTTCTTCTTCTTTCACTTCTTGTTCTTCTTGTACTTGTTCCTCTTCCTCTTCTCCTTCATAATGTTCTTATTCTTCTTCAGCTTCTTCTTCTTCTACTACTTTGCCTTCTTCTTCTTCTCGTTCTTTTTCTTCTTCTTCATCTTCCTCTTCTCTAGCTTCTTCTTCTTCTTCTTCTTCATCATCATCTTCTTCTTCCACTACTACTACTACTTCTTTTTATTATTATTTTTCTTCTTCCTCCTCTTCTTCATTTTCCTTTACTTCTTCTTTTTCTTCTTCGTCATCATCTTCTTCTTCTTCTTCTTCTCTTCTTCTTCTTCTTCCTCTTCTTTTCGTTGTTGTTGTTCTTCTTCTTCTTTTTCTCCTTCTATTTCTTCTTCTTCTTCTTCTTCTTCTTGTTCTTCTTCTACTTCTAGTTCTTCTTCTCTACTCCTTCTTCTTCTTCTACTACTACTACTACTTTTTCCTCTTCTTCTTCACCTTCTTCTACTACTTCTTCTTCTTCTACTTCTTCTTCCTCTTCATTATTTTCTTCTTCTTCTTCTTCTTCTTCATCTTCTTCTTCTTCTTCTTCTTCTTCTTCTTCTTCTTATTCTTCTTCTTCTTCTTCTTCTTCTTCTCCTTTTTCTTCTTCTTCGCCTTCTTTATCTTCTTTTTCTTCTTCTTCATCTACTTCTTCAGCTTCTCCTTCTTCTTTTTCTTCTTTTTCTTCTTCTTCTTCTTCTTCCTTTTTTGTTCTACTTCTTCATCTTCTTCTTCTACTTCTTCTTCTTCTTCTTCTACTTCCTCCTCCTCTTCTTCCTCTTCTTCTTCTTCCTCTTCTCCTTCTTCTTCTTCTTCTTCTTCTTCTTCATTGAATTGTTGTTGTTCTTCTTCTTCTTCTGCTTCTTATTTTTCTTATTCCTCTCCTTCTACTTCTTCTTCTTCTTCCTCTTCTTCTTCTTCTTCCTCTTCTTCTTCTTCCTCATCTTATTTTTCT
>JAIUJO010000698.1:72500-75000 GCA_023846275.1 Vanilla planifolia
TACTACTCTACTACCTCTTTTTCTTCTTATTCTTCTTCTTCTTCTTCTACTTCTTCATCTTGTTCTACATCTTTTTTGTGTTATTCTTTTTTTTCTACATCTTCTTATTCTTCTTCTTCTTCTTCGTCTTCTTCTTTTTTTTCTTTTTTTTCTACTTCTTCTTTCACTTGTTGTTGTTGTTCTTCTTCTTCTTCTTCTTGCTCTTCTTCTCCTTCTTCTTCTTCTTCTTCATCTTCTTCCTCTTGTTCAACCCCTTCTTCTTCTTCTTCTTCTTCTTCTTCTTTTCTACTTCTTCTTCTTCGTGTTCTTCTTCTTCTTCTTCTTCTTCTTCTTCTTCTGCTTTGTCTTCTTCTACTTCTTCTTCTTCTTCTTCTACTTCTTCTTCTTCCTCTTCTTCTTCTTCTTCTTCTTCTTCTTCCACTTCTTCTCTTTCTTCTTCTTCTTCTTCATCTTCTTCCTCTTGTTCTTCTTCCTCTACATCTTCTTCTTCTTAGTATTCTTCTTCTTCCTCTTCTTCTTTTTGTTATACTACTACTAACACTACATCTTCTTCTTCTTCTTCTTCTTCTTCTTTTCTTCTTCTTATTCTTCATTATCTTCCTCTTCTTCAACTTTATCTTCATTTTCTTCTTCTTTTGCTTCTTCTTCTACTTCTTCTTCTTCCTCTTCTTCTTTTTCTTCTCCTTCTTGTTCTTCTACCACTTCATCGTCATCATCATCATCATCTTCTTCTTCTTCTCCTTCATCTTCTTCTTCTTCGTCTTCTTCTTCTTATTCAACTTCTTCTTCTTCTTTCACTTCTTCTTGTTGTTCTTCTTCTACTTCTTCCTTTTCTTATTCTTCTTCTTCTTCTTCATCCTCTGCTTCATCTTCTTCTACTTCTTCTTCTTCATCTTCTTCTTCTTCTTCTTCTTCTTCTTCTTCTTTTTCTTCAGCTTCTTATTCTTCTTCTTCTTCTACTTCTCCTTGTTCTTCTTCTCCTTCTTCTTCTTCTTCTTCTTTCACTTCTTCCTTTTCTACTTCTTGTTCTTCTTTTTCCTCTTCTTCTTCTTCTTCTTCTTCTTCTTCTTCTTCTTTGACTTCTACCTCTTCTACCTCTTCTTCTTCTTCTTCTTCTTCTTCTTCTTTCTCCTCTTCTTCTAATTCTTCATCTTTATCTTCTTCTTCTTCTTCTTCTTCTTCTTCTTCTTTTTTAGCTCTACTTCTAATTCTTCTTCTACTTTTTCTTCTTCTTATTCTTCTTCTTCTTCTTCTTCATCTTCTTCTTCTTTGTCTTCCTTTTCTTCTTATTGTTGTTCTTCTTCTTCATCATCATCATCATCATCTTCTTCTTCTTCTTCTTCTTCTTCTTTTTCTTCATCTTCTTTCACTTCTTTTTCTTCTTATTCTTCTTCTTCTTCCTCCTCCTCTTCTTCTTCTTCTTCTTCTTCTTCTTCCTCTTCTTCTTCTTCTTCTTCTTCTTCTTCTTCTTCATCTTCTTGTTCTTCTTCTTCTACTTCTTCTTCTTCTTAGTCTTCTACTACTTCTTCATCTACTACTACTACTACTTCTTCTACTGCTCTTTCTTCTTGTTGTTCTTCTTCTTCTTATTCTTCTGCTTGTTCTCCTTTAACATCTTCTTCTTTCTTTTCTTCTTCCTCTTCATCATCTTCTTCTTCATCTTGTTCTACTTCTCCTTTTTCATCTTCTTCTTCTTCTTCTTCTTCTTCTTTCACTTCTTCCTTTTCTTCTTCTTCTTCATCTTCTTCCTCTTCTTCCTCTTCTTCATCTTTTCTTCTTCTTCTTCCTCTTCTTCCCCTTCTTCTACTTCTTCTTATTCTTCTTCTTCTTCCTCTTGTTCTCCTTCTTCTACTTCTTCTACTTCTTAATTTTTTTCTTCTTCTTCTTCTTCTTCTTGCCTACTACTAACAACGATACTACTACTTCTTCATCTTTTTCTTCTTCTTCTTCTTCATCTTGTTCTACTTCTTCTTTTCATCATAATCCTTTTCTTCTTCTACTTCTTCTTCTTCCTCTTCTACTTCTTCTTCTTCTTCTTCCTCTTCTTTCACTTCTTCTTGTTCTTCTTCTTCTTCCTCCTATAGTTCTTCTTCTTCATCTTCTTTTTCTTCTATTTCTTCCACTTCTTCTTCACCTTCTTCTTCTTCTTTGTCCACTTGTTCTTCTTCTTCTACTACTTCTTCTCCTTAGTCCTGTTCTTCTTCTTCTCCTTCTTCTGCGACTAATACTACTACTACTACTACTTCTTCTACTTTATTTTCTTCTTCTTCTTCATCATCTTCCTCTTCTTCTTCTTCATTTTCTTTTTCTACTTCTTCTTCTTCTTCTTCTTCTTCTTCTGCTACTTCTTCTTCCTCCTCTTTTCCTTCTTCTTCAACTTCTTTTTCTTCTTCTTCTTCTTCATATTCTTCTTATTCTTCCTCTTCTTCTTCTTTTTCTTCTTCTTTTTTTTCTTCTTCAACTTCTACTTCTTCTTCTACTTCTTCCTCTTCTACTTCTT
>JAIUJO010000698.1:92500-95000 GCA_023846275.1 Vanilla planifolia
CTCCTTCTCCAAATTCTCCATCTATTTTTTCTTCTTTTTATTATTGTGATTATTATTATTTTTCTTCTTCTTTTTCTTCTCATCTTCTTCTTCTTCTTCTTTTACAACTAATACTTCTACTTTTTTTTCTATTCTTCTTTTTCTTCTTCTTCTTCTTCTTCTTCTTCTTCTTCTTTTTCTTCTTCTTCTCTTTCTTCTTCTTCCTCTTTTTCTTCTCCTCTTTCTTCTTCTTCTTCTTCTTCCTCTTTCTCTTCTTCTTCTTCATCATTTTTTTCTTCTTCTTCCTCTTCGTCTTCTCCTTCTTCTTCTTCTTCTTGGACTTCTTCTTCTTCTTCTTCTTCTTCTTCTTCTTCCTCTTCTTCTTCTATCTATTCTTCTTCTACTACTTTTTCTTCTCAATCTTCTTCTACCTCTTCTTCTTCTTAGTCTTCTCCTTGTACTTCTTCTTCTTCTTCTTCTTCATCTTCTTCTTCTTCTTCTTCATCTTCTTCTTCTTCTTCTTCTTCTTCTTCTTCTTCTTCTTTCGCTTCTTCTTTTTATCCAGATGAAGTTGGATTCTATCTGAACTACCCATTTTCAAATGAGATCCATAGTGTTTACAAATATACATTGTTCTCCTAAAAAATTCTTTAAGATTCACTAGCCAACAATTCTCGCATATGACCCAGAAATGTTTGAATTTTGAAGTATCGAATCTATCCGAGCTATCGGATTTATTGAAGCTATCGGAATCATCCGATTCCGATTGATCGAACTATTAGAATCATCCGATCCCGATTGATCGGAATCATTAGATCTATCGGAATCATCCGATTTCGATTGATTAGACTTATCAGATCTATCGGAATCACACGGTTTCGATTGATCAAACTTATCAGACCTATCGGAATCACAAGGTTTCGATTGACCAGAACAAGAATTTGATGGATCGGAATAAGAATTTGAATCATTCAATTCATCGAAATGATTCAGTGAATCAAAATCGTAATTCGAATCATCTGATTCCGATTGATCAGACTTATCAGATTTATCGGAATCATCCGATTCCGATTGATCAGACTTATCCGATTCCTAATGATCAGACTTATTAGATCTATCGAAATCATTCGATTCCGATTGATCGGACTTATCATATCTATGGGAACCATCTGATTCCGATTGATCGTTCTTATCAGATTTCAATTGATCCGAATCATCCGATTCCGAATGATCTGAATACAAAAATTCCAATATTCGATCGAATAAGTCCATTAGATCGACTGATACCGATTGATCGGACTTATCAGATTTCGATTGATGGGAATCATCAGATTTTGATTGATCCAAATCATTCGATTCCGATTGATTGGAACCACACGATTCCAATAATTGATTTAATAATTCCTCTAGATCGACTGATTCCGATTCATCGGAATCATCCGATTTATTGAAATGTTTAGCCAATTTCTTGAAATATTCTTTTTCCAAATCCTTGAAAGATTCTTGATCCAATTGATTTATAGATTCCCCATCCAGTCTTTGTAAACACTCTTCATCCAATTTCTTTAAATATTCTTTATCCATTTTCTTTAAATAGGATTTGTCTTCCAATTTATTGAAATTTTCGTGCCCCGCTATTTCTAAGATTCCTCTAAATTTTTAAAATTTTTATCGTTAATATATTGTTCGATAATTCTTTCAATTTTTGGGAATGTATATAGGAATCTATCTCTTAATTCATCTTCCAATTCCTCCAAGGACATTGTGGTTATTCTATTGGACTTATCAGATTTTGATTGATCGAACTTATCCGATTTCGATGGATTGAACTTATCCGATTTCGATTGATCAGACTTATCAGAACTATTGGAATCATCCTATTCCGATGGATCGGACTTATCCGATTCCGATGGATCGGACTTATCAGATTTCAATTGAAGGGAATCATCAGATTTCCATTGATCCAAATAATCCGACTCTGATTGATAGGACTTATCAGATCTATCAGAATCATCCAATTCCGATTGATCAGACTTATCAGATCTATCGGAATCATCTGATTCCCATTGATCAGACTTATCCGATTCCCATGGATCGCACTTATTAGATTTCGATCGATGGGAATCATCAGATTTCGATTGATCTGAATCATGCGATTCTGATTGATCGGACTTATCAGATCTATCAGAATCATCCGATTCCGATTGATCGTAATCATCCGATTCCGATAGACCGGAATCATCCGATTCCGATTGACCGGAATCATTAGATGCTTGTTTTCCTTCTTCTTCTTCCCCTTCTTCTTTTTCTTCCTCTTTTTCTTCTTCCTCCTCCACCTCTTCTTCTTCTTCTTCTTCTTCGTCTTCTTCTTCCTCCTCTTGTTCTTCTTCTTCTTCTTCTTCTTCTTCTTCTGCTTCATCAACTTCTTCTTTTTCCTATTCTTCTTCTTCTTCTTCTTCTTCTTCCTCTTCTTCTTCTTCTTCTTATTTCTTCTACTTCTTCTATTTGATCTACTTCTTCT
>JAIUJO010000698.1:100000-107500 GCA_023846275.1 Vanilla planifolia
CTTCTTATACCTCTTTTTCTATTTCTTCTTCTTCTCCGTCTTCTTCTTCATCTTCATGTCCCACTTGTTCTTCCACTTATTCTTCTTCTTCAACTACTGCTTCTCCTTCTCCTTCTTCTCCTTCTCCTTCCCCTTCTTCTTCTTCTCCTTCTTTTTTGTCTCCTTCATTTTCTACTTATTCTCCTTATTCTTCATCTTTTTCTTCTTCTTCTTCTAGTTCTTCTTATTCTTCTTCTTCTTCTTCTTCTTCTACTTCTTCTTCTTCTTCTTCTTCTTCTTCATTTTCTTCTTCTTCTTCCTCTTCTTCTTCTTCTTCTTCTTTTTCTTCTTATTCATCTTCTCCTTCTTCTTCTTCTTCTTCTTCTTCTTTTTCTTCTTCTTCTCCTTCTTCTACTTCTTAATCTTCTTCGTCTTCTTTCTCTTCTTGTTCTTCTTCCTCCTCCTCGTCTTTTTCATCTACTTCTTCTTTTTATTCTTCTTCTTCTTCTTCTTCTTCTTGTTCTTCTCCTTCTTCTTGTTCTTCTCCTTCTTCTTGTTCTTCTCCTTCTTCTTCACCTTCTTCATCATCATCATCATCATAATCATCATCATCATCTTCTTCTTCTTCTTCTTCTTCTTTTATTTCTTCTTCTTCTTCCTCTTCTTCTTCTTCTTGTTCTTCTTCTTCTTCTTCATCTACTTCTTCTTCTACTACTTCTTCTTCTCCTCCTTCTTTTTCTTCTTCTTCTTCTTCTTCTTCTTCTTCTTCTACTTCTTCTACTTTTTGTTCTTTTTCTTACTCTTCTACTTTATCTTCTTTTTCTTTTTCTTCTTCTTCTTCTCCTTCTTCTTCATCCCTTTCTTCCTCTTGTCCTTCTTCTTCTTCTTCTTCTTCTTCTTCTTCCTCTTCTTCCTTTTCTTCTTCTTCTTCTTCTTCATTATTTCTTCTTATTACCATTATTACTTTTATTCTTCTTCTTCTACCACTTCTTCTTCTTCTTCTACTTCTTCTTTTTATTTATCATCATCATCTTCTTCTTCTTCTTCTTCTTCTTCTCATTCTCCTTCTTCTTGTTCTCTTTCTTCTCCTTCTCCTTCCTCTTCTCCTTCACCATCTTCTTCTTCTTCTTCTTCTTCCACTTCCTTTTCCTCTTTCTTGAACTTCTTCTTCTTCTTCTCCTCCTTCTTCTTCTTCTCCTTCTCCTTCTTCTTCTTCTTCTTCTTCATATCCTTCTTCTAATTCTTTATCTTCTTCTCTCTTCTTCTCCTTTTCATCCTTCTTCTTCTTCTTCTTCTTCTTCTTCGTCTTCATTTTCTTCTTCTTACACTTGTGCTTCTTCTACTTCTCCTTTGTCTTCTTCTCCTCCTTCTACACCTTCATATTCCTCTTTTTCTTCTTCTTCTTCTTCTTCTTCTTCTTCTTCTTCTTCGTCTTCTTCTTCATCTTCTTCTCCTACTTCTTCTTCCACTTACTCTTCTTCTTCTTCTACTACTCCTTCTCCTTCTCCTTCTTCTCCTTCTCTTTCTCCTTCTTCTTCTTCTCTTTCTTTTTCTTCTCCTTCTTTTTCTCCTTCTTCTTCTTCTTCTTCTTCTTCTTCTTCTTTCTCTTCTTCTTCTTCTTCTTCTTCTGCTTCTTCTCCTTTGTCTTCTTCTTCTTCTAGTTCTTCTTCTTATTCTTCTACTTTTTCTTCTTCTTCTTCCTCTTCTTCTTCTTCTTCTTCTTCTCCTTCTTCTTCTTCTAGTTCTTCTTCTTGTTCTTCTTCTTCCTCTTCTTGTTGTTCTTCTTCTTCGACTACTACTATTATTACTACTGCTACTACTACTACTTCTAATTCTTCTCTTTCAAGTTCTTCTTCTTCTTCTTTTTTCTACTTCTTCTTTTCCTTCTACTTCTTGTTCATCTTCTTCATCATCATCAACATCTTCTTCTTCTTCTTCTTCTTCTCCTCCTCCTTCTCCTCCTTCTCCTTCTTCTTCTTCTCCTCCTCCTCTTTCTTCTTCTTTTTCTATTTCTTCCTCTTTTTCTTCTTCTTTTTCTTTTACTTCTTCTTCTTCTTCAACTAGTTCTCTTTTTCTTCTTCTTCCTCTTCTACAAATACTTCTTCTTATTATACTTCTTCTTCTTCTAGTTCTTCTTCTTGTTCTTCTTTTACATCTCCTTCTTCTTCTTCTTCTTCTTCTTCTTCTTCTCTTCTTCGTCTTGTTCTTCTTCTTCTTCATCATCATCTTCTTCTTCTCCTCCTCCTCCTTCATCATCATCATCATCATCTTCTTCTTCTTCTACTTCTTTTTCTTCTTCTTCTTCTTCATCATCATCTTCTTCTTCTTCTTCTTCTTCTTCTTCTTCATCTTCTTAATCTTCTTCTTTTTCTTCTTCTACTTCTTCTTATTCTTCCTCTTCTTCTTCTACTTCTACTTCTTCTTCTTCTTCTTCTTTTTCTTCTTCTTCTTCTTCTGCTACTTCTTCTACTTCTTCTTCTTCTTCTACTACTGCTACTTTTTCTTCTTCTTCTTCCTCTTATTCTTCTTCTTCTTCTTCTTCTTCTTCTTCTTCTTATTGTTCTTTTACTCTACCTTCTTCTTCTCCTTCTTCCTCTTATTTTTCTTCTTCATCTTCTTCTTCTTCCTCTTCTTCATCATTTTCTTCTACTTCTTCTTCTTATTATTCTTATTATTGTTATAATAATAATTATTATTATTATCATTATTATTCTTCCTCTTCTTCCTCTCCCTCTTCTTCCTCTTCCTCTCCTTCTTCTTCTTTCTCTTCTTCATTATCCTCTTCTTTTTCTTCTTCTTGTTCATCTTCTTCTTCCACTTCTTCTTCTCCTTCTTCTTCTTCCTCTTCTTCTTCTTCTTCTTCTTCTTCACCTTCTTCTTCTTCTTCTTCCTCTTCTTATTCATGTTCTTCTTCTTCTTCAACTTGTTCTTCTTCTTCTTCTTCTTCTTCTTCTTCTCATTCTCCTTCTTTTTCTCTTTCTTCTACTTCTCCTTCCTCTTCTCCTTCAACTTCTTCTTCTTTTTCTTCTTCTTCTTGTTCTTCTACTTCTTCCGCTTCTTCTTCTTTCTTGAACTTCTTCTTCTTCTTCTTCTTCTACTACTACTACTACTTCTACTTCTTTTTTTTTTCTCTTCTTCTTCTTCTTCTACTACTTCTTCTTCTTCATTTTTTTTATCCTACATTTTTTTTTCTTATACTTCTTTTTCTTCTTCTTCCTCTTCGCTTACTCCTTCTTCTATTTCGTCTTCTTCTAGTCCTTCTCCTTCATCTTTTTTTTCATCATCATCTTCTTCTTCTTCTAATTTTTTTTCTTCTTCAACATCTTCTTCTTCTTCTTCTTCTTCATCTCCTTCTTCTTCTACTTCTTCTTTTTCTTCTTCTTTTTCTTCTCCTTCTTTTTCTTCTTCATCATCGTGTACTTCTTCTTGTTCCTATTATTCTTCTTTTTCTCCTTCTTCCTCTTCATCTTCTTCTACTTTTTCTTCTTCATCATCATCATCATCATCTTCTACTTCTTCTTCTTCTTCCTATTCTTCTTCTTCTCCTTCTTCTTTTTCATCATCTTTTTCTTATTATTATTATTATTATTTTTATTATAATCATTATTATTATTATTATTATTATTATTATTATTATTATTATTCTCCAACTTCTTTTTTTCTTTGTTCTTCTTCACATTCTTCTTCCTCACCTTCCTCTTCTTCACCTTCTTGATCTTCTTTCCCTTGCTCTTCTTCTTGCTCTTCTTCTTCATCATCATGTTCTTCATCTTCTTGTTCTTCTCCATCTTCTTCTTCTTCTTCTTCTTCTTCTTCCTCTTCTTCATCTTCTTCTTCTTTTTCTTCTTCTTCTTCTTCTTCTTCATCTTCTTCTTCTACTTCTTATTCTTCTTCCCATTCTTCTCCCTCTTCTTATTCTTCTTCTTCTTCTTCTTCTACTTTTCATCTTCTTCTTCTTATTTAATTCTTCTACTCTTTCTTCTTTTTCTAGGTCTTCATCTCCTTCTTCTCCTCCTTTATCTTGTTCCTCTTCTTCTCCTTCTCATTCTTCTTCTTCTTCTTCATCCTCATCATCTTCATCTTCGTCTTCTTCTTCTTCTTCTTGTGCTTCTCTTTCTTCTTCTTCTTCTTCAACTTCTTCTTCTCCTTCTCCTTCTCCATCTTCTTCTTCTTCTTCTTCTTCTTCTTCTTCTTAATCTTTTTCTTCCACTTCTTCTCCAACTTATTCTTCTTCCTCTTCTTCTTCTCCTTCTCCTTCCCCTTCCTCTCCTTCTTCTTCTTCTTCTTCTACTTGTTCTTCTTCCTCTTCCTTTTTTCTTTTTCTACTTTTTCTTCTTCTTTTTCTTCTTCTCCTTCTTCTTCTTCTGCTTCTTCTATTACTACTTCTACAACTTCTTTTTCTTCTTCTTCTTCTTCTTCTTCTCCTTCTTCTTCTTCTCCTCCATCATTTTCTTCTTCTTCTTCTTCTCCTTCATCTTCTTCTCCTTCTTTTGCTTCTTCTTCTACTTCCACTTTTTCTTCTTCTTCTTCTTTTCTTCTTCTTCTTCTTTCTTCTTCATCTTCTTCCTCTTCTTCTTCTTTTGCTTCTTATTCAGCTTCTTCTTCTTCTTTTATTTCTTCTTCTCCTTTTTATTCTTCTTCTTCTTCTTCCATTTCTTCCTCTTCCTTTTCTTCTTTTTCTTCTTCTTTTTCTTCTTCTTCTTCTTTTTCTTCTTCTTCTTCTTCTTCTTCTTAATCTTTTACTAATGCTAATGCCTCTTCTTCTTCTTCTTCTTCTTCTTCTTCTTCCTCCTCCTCCTCCTCCTCTTCTTCTTCTTCTTCATCTTCTTCTTCTACTTACCTTACTTCTTCTTCTTCTTCATCATCATCTTCTTCTTCCTCCTCTCCTCCTTTTGTTCTTCTTCATCTTCTTCTTCTTCTTCTTCTACTCCATCTTCTTCTTCTTCCTCCTCTTCGTCATGATCTTCTCCATCTTCTTCTTCATCTTGTTTTTCTTCTCCTTCTTCTTTTTCTTCTTCATCATCATGTTCTTCTTCTTGTTCCGATAATTCTTCTTTTTCTCCTTCTTCTTCTTCTTCTTCTTCCTCTTCTTCTTCTACTTCTTCTTCTTTTTCTTCTTCAACAAATTCTTCTTCTTTTTCTTCCTCCTCTTCTTCTTCTTTTCCTTCTTCTTTTACTTCTATTTCTTCTTCTTAATATTATTATTATTGTTAATATTATTATTATTATTATTATTATTATTATTATGATTATTGTTATTGTTCTCCAACTTCTTGTTCTCTTCCTTCTTCTTCACATTCTTCTTCCTCACCTTGTTCTTCTTCACCTTCTTGATCTTCTTCTTCTTGCTCTTCTTCTTCTTCTTCTTCTTGTCCTTCTTCATCTTCTTGTTCTTCTTCTTCTTCTTCCTCTTCTTCTTCTTTGTCTTTTTCTTCTTCTTCTTCATCTTCTTCTTCTTCTTCTTCTGCTTCTTCTCACTCTTCTTCCCATTCTTCTTCCTCTTCTTATTCTTCTTCTTCTTCTTCTTCTTTTCATCTTCTTCTTATTTAATTCTTCTACTACTTCTTCATCTCCTTCTTCTCCTTCTTTATCTTCTTCTTCTTCTCCTTCTCCCTCTTCTTCTTCTTCTTTTTCCTCCTCCTCATCTTCTTAATCTTCGTCTTCTTCTTCTTCTTCTTACACTTCTTGTTCTTCTGCTTCTTTTTCTTCTTCTTCTTCTTCAACTTCTTCTTTTGCTTCTCCTTTTCCATCTTCTTCC
Organism: Vanilla planifolia; assembly: GCA_023846275.1. Classification (NCBI taxonomy): domain Eukaryota; kingdom Viridiplantae; phylum Streptophyta; class Magnoliopsida; order Asparagales; family Orchidaceae; genus Vanilla; species Vanilla planifolia. Next base: position 105,738 of record JAIUJO010000698.1, read on the forward strand.
ACTTCTTCTTCTTCTTCTTCTTCTTCTTCTTCTTCTTCTACTTATTCTTCATCTTCTACTTGCACTTCTTCTTTTACTTATTCTTCTTCCTCTTCTTCTTCTTCTTCTCCTTCTCCTTTCCCTTCTTCTCCTACGCCTTCTTCTTCTACTTGTTCTTCTTCATCTTCCTTTTTTTATTTTTCTACTTTTTGTTCTTCTTCTTTTTCTTCTTGTTCTTCTTCTTCTTCTTCTTTTTCTTCTTCTCTTTCTTCTTCTTCTTCTACTACTACTACTACTACTACTACAACATCTTCTTCTTCTGCTTCTTCTCCTTCTTCTTCTACTTCTCCATCTTCTTCTTCTTCTTCTTCCTCTTCTTCTTCTTTGTCTTTTTCTTCTTCTTCATCATCTTCTTCTTTTTCTTCTTCTTCTTCTTCCTCTTCTTCTTCTTCTTCTGCCTCTTCTCACTCTTCTTCCCATTCTTCTTCCTCTTCTTATTCTTCTTCTTCTTCTTCTTCTTTTCATCTTGTTCTTATTTAATTCTTCTACTACTTCTTCATCTCCTTCTTCTCCTTCTTTATCTTCTTCTTCTTCTCCTTCTCCCTCTTCTTCTTCTTCTTTTTCCTCCTCCTCATCTTCTTAATCTTCGTCTTCTTCTTTTTCTTCTTACACTTCTTCTTCTTCTGCTTCTTTTTCTTCTTCTTCTTCAACTTCTTCTTCTTTTGCTTCTCTTTTTCCATCTTCTTCCACTTCATCTTCTTCTTCTTCTTCTTCTTCTTCTACTTATTCTTCATCTTCTACTTGCACTTCTTCTCCTACTTATTCTTCTTCCCCTTCTTCTTCTTCTTCTCCTTCTCCTTCCCTTTCTTCTCCTATGCCTTCTTCTTCTTCTACTTGTTCTTCTTCGTCTTCCTTTTTTTATTTTTCTACTTTTTGTTCTTCTTCTTTTTCTTCTTGTTCTTCTTCTTCTTCTTCTTCTTCTTCTCTTTCTTCTTCTTCTTCTTCTTCTTCTACTACTACTACTACTATTACAACATCTTCTTCTTCTACTTCTTCTCCTTCTTCTTGTTCTTCTCCATCTTCTTCTTCTTCTTCTTCTTCTTCTTCTTCTCCTTCATCTTCTACTTCTTCTTCTTCTTCTGCTTCTCCTTCTTCTTCCACTTTTTCTTCTTCTTCTTTTCTTCATCATCTTCTTCCTCTTCATCTTCTTCTACTTCTTCTATTTCTTCTTCTTCTTTTTATTATTCTTCTTCTTCCTTTTCTTCCTCTTCCTTTTCTTCTTTTTTTTCTTCTTCTTCTTCTTCTTCTTTTACTAATGCTAATACTTCTTCTTCCCCTTCTTCTTTTTTCTTCTTCTTCTTTCTTCCTCCTCCTTTTCTTCTTCTTCTTCATTATCTTCTTCTTATACATATTCTACTTCTTCTTCTTCCTCTTCTTCTTCTTCTTCTTCTACTTCTAATTCTTCTTCTTCATCATCATCTTCTTCTTCCTCCTCTCCTCCTTTTTTTTCTTCTTCTTGTACTTCTTCTTCTTCTCCTTCTCCTTCTTGCTCCTCATGATATTCTCCATCTTCTTTTTGTTCTTCAGTTTCTTCTTCTTCTTCTTCTTCATCATCATCTTCTTCTTCTTCTACTTCTTCTTCTTCATCTTCTTCTTCCTTTTCTTGTTCATCTTCTTTTACTACTACTTGTTGTTCTTCTTCTTCATCGTCTTCTTCTTCTTCTTCTTCTTCTCCTTCTCTTCTTCTTCTTCTTCTACTTCTTCTTCTTTTGTTTCTTCTTATC
>JAIUJO010000698.1:110000-115000 GCA_023846275.1 Vanilla planifolia
CTTTTTCCTCTACTTCACCTTCTTCTTCTTCTTCTTTTTCTGCTTGCTTTTCTTCTTCTTCCTCTTCCTCTTCTCCTACTTCTACTTCTTCTTCTTCCTCCTCAACTACTATTGCTAGTTATTCTTCTTCTTCTTCTTCTTCTCCTCCTCCTCCTCCTTCTTCTTCTTTTCCTCTTCCTTCTTTTCTTCTTCTTCTGCTTCTCCTTCTATTTCTTCATCAACTTCCTCTTCTTCCACTCCTTTTTTTTCTACCTTCTTGTTCTTTTCTTCTTTTCCTTCTACTTCTTCTTCTTCTAGTCCTTCTTCGTCTTCATCATCCTCATCTTGTCCTTCCACTTCTTGTTCTTCTTTTTAATCTTCTTCTCATTCTTCTTTTACTTCTTCTTCTTCTTCTTCTTCTTCTTCAACTTCTTCTTCTTCTGCTACTACTTCGTCTTCTTCTTCTTCTTCTTCTTCTTCTACTTCTTCTCCATGTTCTTCTCCTTCTCTTCCTCTTCTTCTTCTTCTTTTTCTTCTTCTTCTTCTTCTTCTTCTTCTTCTTCTTCTTCTACGTCTTTTTATTATTCTTACTCTTCATCTTCTTCCTCTTCTTCTTCTTATTCTTATTTGTCTACTTCTTCTTCTTCTTTTTTTCTTCTTCTTCTTCTTCTCCTCCTCCACGTCCTCTTTCTTCCCCTTCTTCTTCCTCTTCTTATTCTTCTTCTTCAACTTCTTCTTCTTCTTCTTCTTCTTCTTCTTCTTAATCTTCTTCTTCTACTACTCCTAATTTTTATACTCCTACTTCTTCTTCTCCATCTTCTTCTGCTCTTACTCTATCTACTTCCTCTTCTTCTCCTTCTTCTTCTTATACTTCTTTTTCTTCTTATTCTCCTTGTTCTTCTTCTTGATCTTCTTCTCCATCTCCTTCTTCTCCTCTTTCTTCTTCTTCTTCTTCTTCTTCCTCTTATTCTACTTCTTGTCCTTCTTATTCTTCTGCTTCTTCTTCTTCCCCTTTTACATCATCATCTTCTTCTTCTCCTTCTTCTTCTTCTCCTCCTTTTTCTCCTCTTCCTTCTTGCCTTTCTCCTTCTCTTTCTCCTTCATCTCCTTCTCCTTCTTCTTTTCCATCTTCTGTTACCTATTCTTCTTCTTCTTTTTCTTCTTCTTTTTCTTCTTCTTCTTCTTCTTCTTATCCTACTTCTTCTACTTCTTTTTCTTCCACCTCTTTTTCTTTTACTTCTTCTTCTTCTTCTTCTTCTTCTTTCTACTTCTTCTTTCTCTTCTATTTCTGCTTATTTTTCATCTTCATCATCTTCTTGTTCTTCCTCTTTGCTTATTTTTTCTTGTTTTTTTCTTGTTCTTCTTCTTCTTCTTCATCTTCTCCTTGTTCTTCTTCAACTTCTACTTCTTCCTATTCTTCTTCTTTTACTTCTTTTTCTTCTACTTCTTTATCTTCTCTTTCTTCTTCTTCTTCTTCATCTTCTACTTCTTCCTATTCTTCTTCTTTTACTTCTTCTTTTTCTTCTACTTCTTCCTCTTCTCTTTCTTCTTCTCTTTCTCTTCTTCATCTTCTTCTTCTTCAACTTCTTCTTCTTCCTATTCTTCTTCTTCTTCTCCTTCCTCCACCACCTTCTCCTTCTCCTTCTTCTACTGCTTATTCTTCTTCTCCTTCTTATTCTTCTGCTTCTTCTTCTTCCTTTTTTCATCATCTTCTTCTTCTTCCCTTTTTCATCATCTTCTTCTTCTCCTTCTTCATCTAGTCCTTCTCTTTCTTTCCTTCTCTTTTTACTCCTCTTCCTTCTTCTCATTATCCATCTTCTCCTTCTCCTTCATTTCCTTCTCCTTCTTCTTCTTTTCCATCTTATCCTACCTATTTTTCTTCTTCTTTTTCATCTTCTTCTTCTTCTTCTTCTTTAGCTTCTACTTCTTCATCATCTTCTTCTTATCCTTGTTATTCTTCTTCTATTTCTTCTTCTTCTTCTTATCTTCCTCTTCCTCTTCTTCTTTTTCTTTTTCTTCTTCTTCTTCTTCTTCTTCTCATACTTCAACATCATCATCATCATCTTTTTCTTCTTAATCTTCTTCTTCTTCTACTTCCTCTTCTTCTTCTTCTTCTTCCGCGTCTTCTTCTTCTTCTTCTTCTTCTTCTTCTTCCTGTTCTTCCTCTTCTTATTCTTCTACTTCTTCTACTTCATCTTCTACTTTTTTTGCTTCTTCTACTTCTTCTTCCACTTCTTCTTCATCTACTTCTCCTTCTTCTAATTCTTCTACTTCTTCCTCTTCCTCTCTTTCTTCTTGTCCTTCTTTTTCTTCTCCTTCTTCTTCTTCATCTCCTTCTTCCTCTTCAACATCTTCTTCTTCTTCATCTACTTCGTCTTCTTCCTGTTCCTCTTCTACTTCATCTACTTGTTGTTGTTCTTCTTCTTCTTATTATTATTGTTATTATTATTACTTTTCTTATTCTTCTTGTTTTTCTTCTTCATCCTCTTATTCTTATTCTTCTTCTTCTACTACTTCTTCTCCTTCTTCTTCTACCACTTCTTCTTCTTCTTCTTCTTCTTCTCCTTCGCCTTCTTGTTCTTCTTTTTGATCTTCTTCTTCTTCAACTACTTTTTCTTCTTCTTCTTCTTCTTCTTCTTTCAATTCTCCTTCTTCTCATTCTCTATCTTCTCCTACTCCTTCTTCAACTTCTTCATCTTCTTTTTCTTCTTCTCCTTCTTCTTCCTCCTCTTTTTCTTCTTCTTCTTTCTTCTTTCTTCTTGTTCTTCTTCTTCTTCTTCCTCCTTTACTTCTTCTACATCTTTTTTTCCTCTTCTTCTTCTTCCTCTTCTTCATTTCTAGTTCTTCTTTTTCTTCAACTTCTTCAACTTCTTCTTCTTCTTCTTCTTCTTCTTCTCTTTCTACTTCTTCTTCTTGTCCTACTCCTTTTCCTTCTTCATCTTCTTCCTCTTCTTCTCCTTGTTCTTCTTCTTCTTCTTCCACTTCATCTTCTTTATCATCTTCTTCTTCTTCCTTTATTTCTTCTGCTTTATTTTCTTCCTCTTCATTATCATCAACTTCTTCTTCTTCTTCTTCTTCTTCTTCTTCTTCTTCTTCCTGTTCTTCTTCTTCACCTTCTTTCTCTTCTTCTTCTTCTTCTTCTCCTCATTCTTTTTCTTATTCTTCTTCCTCTTCTTCTTCTTTTGTTCTTCTTCGTCTTCTACTTCCTAATCTTCTTCTTCTTCTTGTAATTGTTTTACTCCTTCTTCTTCCCCATCTCTTTCTTCTCCATCTCTATCTTCTTTTTCTTCTTCTTATCCTTCTCCTTATTCTTCTTATTCTTCTTCTTCGTTTTCTTCTTTGTCTTCTTCTTCCTCTTCTTGCACTTTTACTTCTTTTTCTTCTTCTCCTTCTTCTTCTTCTTCTTCTTCTCCTTCTCCTACTTCTCCTTCTTCTTCTCCCACTTCTTTATTTTCTTCTTCTTCTTCTTCCTCTTCCTTTTCTTCGTCTTCTTCTTCTTCTTCTTCTTCATCTTCTTCTTCCACTTTTTCTACTTATTCTTCTTCTCTGCCTTGTCTTTCTCCTTCTCCTTCTTCTTTTTCTTCTCCTCCTTTTTCTTTTCCTTCTTCATCTCCTTCTTCTCCTTCCTCTTCTTCTTCTTATCATTATTATTATTATTATTATTATTGTTATTATTATTATTAATATTATTACTATTATTGTTGTTATTATTATTATTATTATTATCATTATTATTGTTATTATTCATCCTTTTCTTCCTCTTCTTATTCTTCTTCTTCTTCCTCTTCTTCTTCTTCTTCTTCTTCCTCTTCTACCCCCTCTACTTCCTCTTCCTTTTTTTCTTCTTCTGCTTCTTCTCCTTCCACTTCTTCTCTTTCTACTCCTTCCTCTTCTCCTTCTTCTTCTTCTTCTTCTTCTTCTTTTCTTCTTCTTCATCTTTTTTTTCATCTTCTTCTTCTTCTTCTACTTCTTCTGCTTCTTTTTCTTCCTCTCATCATCATCAACTTCTTCCTATTCTTCTTCTTCATCTTCTTTTTCTTCTTCTTCTTCTTCCTCTCATTAATCTTCCTATTCTTCTTCCTCTTCTTATTCTTTTATTTTTCTTCTTCTTCTTCTTCATCTTTTTCTTCTTAACATTGTTCTTCTTCTACTTCTTCTTGTAATTCTTCTTCTCCTTGTTCTTCTCCATCTCCTTCTTCTCCATCTCTATCTTCTTTTTCTTCTTCTTATCCTTCTCCTTCTTCTTCTTCTTCTTCTTCTTCCTCGTCTTCTTCTTCTTCATCTTCTTCTTCTTCTTCTTCTTACACTTCTTCTACTTCTTATTCTTCTACTCATTCTTATTCTTCATTTTCTCCTTCTCCTTCTCCTCCTTCTTCTTCCACTTCTTCTTCTTCTTCCTCTTCTTGTTCTTGTTCTTCTTCCTCTTTTTCTTCTTCTTCTTCTTCTTCTTCTTCTTCTTCTTCTTTTTCTTCTTCTTCTTCTTCTGCCCCCTCTTTTTCCTCTTCCTTTTTTTCTTCTTCTACTTTTTCTTCTTCTTCTTCTTTTGCCCCCTCTTCTTCCACTTGCTTTTCTTCTTCTACTACTTTTTCTTCTTCTTCTTCTTCTTTTTCTTCTTCTTCTACTTCTTCTTGTTCATCATCTTCTTCTTCTTCTTCTTCTTCTTCTCCTTCTTCTCCTTGTTCTTCTTCTCCACCTCCTTCTATTCCTCCTTTTTCTTCTTCTTCTTCCCCTCCTTTTTTTTGCTTCTTCTTTTTCCTCTACTTCTTCATCAACTCTTTTCATTCTTCCTCTTATTTTTTCTGTTTCTTCCTCTTGTTCTTGATCTGTTTCTTCTTCTTCTACTTCTTCTTCTTCTCTTACTTCTTCTTCTTCTAATTCTACTTCTAATTCTTCTTCTTTTTTCTTCTTCTTCTTCTTCTTCTTCTTCTTCTTCTTCCTCTTCTTCCTCTACTTCTTCTTCTTCTTCTTTCTTCTTCTTCTTCTTCTTCTTCTTCTTCTTCTTCTACTTCTAATTCTTCTTC
>JAIUJO010002020.1:5000-7500 GCA_023846275.1 Vanilla planifolia
GAAGAAGTAGAAGAAGATGAAGTAAAAGAATAAGAACAAGAATAAGAAGAAGAGGAAGAGGAAGAAGGAGAAGAAGAAGAAGGAGAAGTAGAAGAAAAAGAAGAAGAGGAAGAAGAACAAGAAGAAGGAGAAGAAGATGAACAAGAAGAACAAGAAGAAGGAGAAAAAGAAGAAGAAAAAGAAGAAGAAGAAGAAGCTAAAGAAGAAGAAGAAAGGCTGAAGAAGAAGAATAAGATGATGAAAAAGAAGAAAAAGAAGAAAAAGAAGAAAAAGAAGAACAAGAAAAAGAAGAAAAAGAAGAAGAAGTAGTCAAAGAAGAAGAAGAAGATGATGATGAAGGAGAAGAATAAGAAGGAGATAAAGAAGAAGAAGAAGAAGTAGAAGAAGAAGTAGAAGAAGAAGAAGAAGTGGAAGAGGAATTAGAAGAAGGCAAAGAAGAAGAAGAAAAGCAAGAAGATGAAGAAGAAGAAGAAGTAGAAGAAGAAGAAGAAGTTGAAGAAGAAGAAGAAGAAGAAGAAATAAAAGAAAATGATGAAGAAAAACAAGTGGAGGAAGAAGAATAAGAAAGTGAAGAAGAAGAAGATGATGATGAAGATGATGAAGAAGAGGAAGAAGACCAAGAAGAAGAAGAAGATGATGATCTTGATGAATTAGTAGTAGTAGTAGTACAAGAAGAAGAAAAGATGATGATGATGATGAAGAAGAAGAAGTTGAAGACAAAGAAGAGGATGAAGAAAAAGAAGAAGTTGAAGAACAAGTAGAAGAAGAAGATGAGGAAGAAAAAGAACAAGATGAAGAAGACCAAGAAGAAGAAGAAGAGTAAGAAGATGAAGAAGAAGGAAGAAGAAGAATAGGAAGAAAAAGAAGTGAAGAAGAAGAAGAAGAGGAGGAAGAAGGAGTGGAAGAGAAAGAAAAGGAAGAAGAAGAAGGAGAGGAAGACAATGATGATGATGATGATGTAGAAGAAGAAGAGAAAGAAGAAGAAGAGGAAGAAAAAGAAAAAGAAGAAGAAGATGATGATGAAGAAGAAGGGAAAGATGAAGAAGAAGAAGAAGAAGAAGAAGTTGAAGAAGAAGAAGAAGAAGAAGAAGAAGAAGAAGAATTATATGTAGAAGAAGAAGATGAGAAAGAAGAATAAGAATAAGAAGAAGAAGATGAAGAAGAAGTAGAAGAAGAAGAAGAAGAAGTGGAAGAGGAAGAGGAAGAGGAAGGGGATTAAGAAGAAGAGGTAGAAGAAAAAGAAAAGGAAGAAGAAGAAGAAGAAGAAGATAAAGAGGAAGAATGAGAAGAAGGAGATAAAGAAGAAGAACAAGAAGTAGGAGAAGAAGAAAAAAAAGAAGTAAAAGAAGAGGAAGAAGAAGAAGAGGAGGAGGAGGAGGAATAAGAGGAAGAAGAAGACGAAGAAGAAAAAGAAGAGGAAGAAGAAGAAGAAGAAGAAGAAGAAGAAGTTAACAAAGAAGAAGAAGAAGTAGAAGAAGAAGAAAAAGAAGAAGAAATAAAGGAGGAGGAAGAAGAAGAAGAAAGTGAACAAGAAGAAGAAGATGATGATGAAGAAGGCAAAGAAGAAGAAGAAGACCAAGAAGTAGAAGAAGAAGAAGTATTGTAAGAAGAAGAAGAAGATTGTGATGAATTAGTAGTAGTAGCAGTACAAGAAAAAGAAGAAGAAGAAGAAGATGATGATGATGATGATAAAGAAGAAGTAGAAGACAAAGAAGGGAAAGAAGAAAAAGATGAAGATGAAGAAGTAAAAGAAGAAGATGTCGAAGACGAGCAAAATGATGATGATGAAGGAGAGGAAGAGTAAGAAGATGAAGAAGAAGAATAAAAAGAAAAGGAAGAAGTAAAAGAAGAAGAAGAGGAAGAAGAAGAAGTAGTAGAAGAAGAAGTAGAAAAAGAAGTAGTAGTAGTAGTAGTAGTAGAAGAAGAAGAAGAAGAAGAAGAATTTGGAGTAGACAAAGAAGATGAAGTAGAAGAATAAGAAAAAGAAGGAGATATAGAAGAAGACGAAGAAGAAGAAAAAGAAGAAGAAGAAGAAGAGGAATAGGAAGAGGAATGAGAAGAAAAAGAAGAAGAGGAAGAAGAAAGGATAAGAAAGAAGAAGAGGAAGAAGAGGAAGAACTATAAGAACAACAACAACAACAAGAAGAAAAAGAAGAAGAAGAATAAAAAGTTGAAGAAGAAGAATAAGAAGAAGAAAAAGAAGGGGTAGAAAAAAAGAAGAAGAAGAAGAAGAAGAAGAAAAACAATAAGAAGATGAAGAAGAAGAAGAAGAAGAAGAAGATGAAGAAGAAGAAGAAGTCTAAGAAGAAAAAGAAGAAAGAGAAGGAGAAGAAGTAGTAGTAGTAATAGTAGAAGAAGAAGAAGAAGAACATAATAATGAAGAAGAAGTAGAAAAAAAAGTAAAAGAAGAAGAAAAAGAAGAAGAAGAAGAAGAAGATAAAGAAGAAGAAGAAGAAGAACATGAAGAAGAAGAACGAGAAGAAGAAGAAGAAGAAGAAGA
>JAIUJO010002020.1:20000-30000 GCA_023846275.1 Vanilla planifolia
ATAAAGATGAAGAAGAAAAATTTGAGGAAGAAAAAGAAGAAAAAAGAAGTAGAAGATGAAGAAGTTTAGAAGAAGAAGAAGAAGAAGAAGAAGAAGAAGGGGAAGAAGATGTGGAATAATAAGAAGAAGAGGAAGAAGAAAAAGAAGAAGAAAAGAAGAAGAAGAAGAAGAAGAAGAAGAAAAAGAAGAAGAATAAGAAGAAGAGGAGGAAGAAGAAGAAGAAAAGAAGAGGAAAAAGAAGAAGAAGAAGAATAAGAAGAAAAAGAACAAGAATAAGAAGAATAAGAAGAAAAGGATGAAGAAGAACTAGAAATAAAAGAAGGAAAAGAAGAAGAAGAAAAAGAAGAGGAAGGTGAAGAAGAAAAAGAAGGAGAAGAAGAAGAAGAAGAGCAAGGTGAAGAAGAAGATGAAAACGAAGATGAAGTAGAAGAAGAAGATGACAAAACTGACTAGAAAGAAGAAGAGGGCGAAGAAGAAGAAGAAGAAGAGCAAGAAGAAGAAAAAGAAGAGGATAAGGAAGGGTAAGGAGATTAAGAAAATATAAGAAAAAGAAGAAGAAGAAGAAGAGAAAGAAAAAGAAGAACAAGAAAAAAAAGAGAAAAAGAAGAAGTAGGGGAGAAGAAGAAGAAGAAGAAGAGGAGGAAGAAGAAGAAGAATAAGAAAAAGAAGATGATAAGGAAGAAGAAGAAGAATTAGAGGATGAAGAAGAAGAAGAGGAAGAAGAAGAGGAAGAAAAAGAAGAAGAGGAAGAAGAGATTGATTAGGGATTAAGGATTAGGGATTAAGTAGGGGGATTAAAGATTAAGTGTTAAGGTTTAAAGATAAGGTGATAAGGATTAGGGATTATTGATTAACAATTAAGGACTAGGGTTCAAGGATTAAGGATTATAAATTAGGGTGTAGGGATTTAGAATAAGTAATAGGAATTAAGGATTAGAAATTAGGGATTAAAGAGGAAGGGATTAATGATTAGCGATAGAGATGAGGGATTAAGGATTAAGAGATTAACTTTTAAGGATTGTAGATTAGGGATTTAGATTATGGATTAGGGATTAATGGTTAAAGGTTGTTGATTAGGGATTTGGATTTAGGATTCAGAATTTGTGATTAAAGATTTAGAATTAGGGATTAGAGATTAAGCGATTATTATTGAGATTGGGGAGTAGGGATTGCTGATTTGGCATTAGGGAGGAAGAGATTGGGGATTCAAGTTTAGGTATTAGACATTAGGGATTAGGGATTACGGAGAGAAGGATTAGTTATTAGGCATTAGAGATTAGAGACTAAAGATTAAGGATTAAGAATTAGGAATTATGGATTAGTAACTAGGGATTATGGTTTTGGGATTAAGGATTATGGATTAGGGAGTAGGGATTGTAGAATAAGTAATATGGATTAGACATTAAGGATTAAAGATCAGGGATTAAGGATTAAAGATGAAAGAATTAATGATTAGGGATTTGAGAATGGGGATTAAGGATTAAGGAATAATTTTTATTGATTAAAATTTAAGGTTAAGGATAATAGATTAGAGAATAGGGATTAAGGATTAGAGATTAGTGAATAAGGATTTGGGATTTAGGATTAGGTATTATAGACTAGAGATTAAGAGATTTGGATTAGGGATTATAGATTAATGATTTTGGATTCGGTATTAGTGATTAAGGAATAAGGATTAGAGATTAAGGATTAGAGATTATAAGTATTATGGATTTTAGATTAGAGTTAGGGGTTAGGTTTTAAGATTAGAGATTAGAGAATAGAGATTAAGGATTACAGATTAAATATTGGGGATTAAGGATAGATTAGTGATTAAAGATTAAGGATTAGGGATTAGAGATTACGAGAAAAGGGAGAAGGAAGAAAGAAGAAGGAAAAAGAAGGAAGAAAGAATAGAGAAGAAAAAAAGAACGAAGAAGTAAGAAGGAAGAAGAAGAAGAGTAGGAAGAAGAAGAGGAAAAGATGATGTAGAAGAAGAAAAAGGAGGAGAAGAAGAAGAAGAAGAAGTAGAAGAAAAAGTAGCAAAAGAAGAAGATGAAGAAGTAGAAGTAGAAGAAGAAGATGATGAAGAAGTAGAATAAGAAGAAGAAGAAGGAGAAGAAGAAGACAGATTATCGATTAGGAAGGTAAGGCTAAGGGATTAGAGATAAGGTATTAAAGAGTTTGGGATTAGGGATTAAGGATTAATAATTTAGTATTAGAGATTAGTGAATAGGGTTTTGGTTTAGGGATTAGGGATTAAGGGTTAGGGCATAGGGACTAGGTATTAGGGGTTAAGGAATAAGGATTAAGGATTAGGGATTAAAAATTAAGAATTAAGAGATTAATGATTAAGTATTAGGGATTAGGGATTAGAGACTAGGGATTAGGGATTAGATATTAAAGATTAAGAAATAAAAACAAGATAAGGGACTAAGGGATTCAGACTAAGGATTAAAAAGTAAGGGATTAAGTATTAACAATTAAGGATTAGGAATTAGAGATTAGGGATTAGAAATTATAGATTAGGAATTAAGGACTAAGAATTGGGGGTTAGGGATTATAGATTAAGGATTCGGGATTAGAGAGGGTGGGATTAGGGATTATAGATTAGAGATTAGGAATTAAGGTGAGAGGGATTAAAGATTTGAGATTAAGGATTAAAAAGAAGGAGAAGAATAAGAAGAAGAAGAAGAAGAGGAGAAGAAGAGGAAGAAGAAGAAGAAAAAGAAGGAGAAGAGGAAGTAGTGATATTTGTAATAGTAGTAGTTGTAGTAGAAGAAGAAGAATAGAAGGAGAAGGAGGAAAAGATGGAGGAGGAGATAAAGAAGGAGAAGGAGAAGGAGAAGCAGAAGGAGAAAGAAAAGGAAAAGGAGGAGAAGAAGATGGAGAAGGGGAAGGAGAAGGAGAAGAAGAAGAAGAAGAAAAATTAGAAGGATAAGAAGAAGAAAAAGATGGTGAAGAAGAAGAACAAGAAGACCAGAAAGAAGAACAGGACGAAGAAGAAAAAGAAGAAGAAGAGGAAGTAGTGGTATTGGTAGTTGTAGTACTAGAAGAAGAAGAATAGAAGTAAATGGAGGAGGAGGAGAATGAGGAGGAGATAGAGAAGGAGAAGTAGAAGGAGAAAGAAAAGGAAAAAGAGAAGGAGAAGAAGAAGGAGAAGGGAAGGAGTAGGAGAAGGAGAAGAAGAAGAAGAAAATGTAGAAGAAGAAGAAGAAAAAAAGGTGAAGATGAAGAAGAAGAAGAAGAAGAAGAAGATGAAGAAAAATAGAAAGAGAAGAGGAAGAAGAATCGAAAAAATGAAGAAGAAGAAAGAAGAAGGAAAAAGAAAGATGGAAAACAAAAAGAAGAAAAGAGAAGGAGAAGAAAAAAAAAGGAGAAAGAGGATGGGAAGGAGAAGTAGAAGGAGAAGAAGTAAAAATTAGAAAAAGAAGAAGTAGAAGTAAAGGAAGAAGAATAAGAGGAAGAAGAAAAGAAGAAGAAGATGAAGACAAAGAAGAGGAAGGGGAAGAAAGATGAAATAGAAGATGAAGAAGAAGAAGAACATGAAGAAGAAGAAGTAGAAGAAGAACATGAAGAAGAAGAGGAGGAGGAGGAGGAGGAGGAGGAAGAAGAAGAAGAAGAAGAAGAAGTAGAAGAAGAGGAAGAATAAAAAGGAGGAGGAGAAGAAGATGAAGTAGAAGAAAAAAAGAGAAGGAGAAGAAGAAGAAGAGGAAGAAGAGGAAGAAGAAGTGGTAAAAGAAGTAAAAGAAGAAGAAGTGGAAGAAGAAGAAGAAGAAGAAGTAGAAGAGAAAAAGAAGAAGAAGAGGATGAACAAGTAGAAGAAGAAGAAGAAGAAATAGAAGAGGAAGAGGAAGAAAAGGAAGAAGAAGAAGTTAAAGAAGAAGAAGAGGAAGAGGGGAAGAAGAAGAAGTGGAAGAAGAAGAGAAAGAACAAGAAGAAGAAGAGGAAGAACAAGTTGAAGAACAAGAAGAAGTGGATGAAATAGAAGAAGAGGAAGAACAAGAAGAAGTGGAAGAGAAAAAGAAGAAGACGAGGAGGAGGAGGATGAGGAAGTAGAAGAAGGAGAAGAAGTCGAATAAGAAGATGAAGATGATGAAGAAGAAGAAGAGGAAGAAGAAGTTAAAACAGAGGAGGAACAAGAAGTAGAATTAAAAGTAGAAGAAGAAGAAGAAAAAAAAAAGATGAAAGATTATAGATTAATAGGTAAGGGATTTGTGATTAGGAATTAGGTATTAAGGACTGAGGATTAAGTATTAGAAAGGTATGGATTTAGATTATGAATTAGGGATAAGTAATTAGGGTTAAGGTTTAGGGATTTAGGATTAAAGAATAGGGATTTTGAAATAAGGATTACGAATTAGAGATTAAGGATTAGAGATTAAAGATTAAGGATTAAGGATTAACAGTTAGATTACTGATTATGGATTAGGAGTTGGGGATTGAGTAATTAAGTATTAAGTATTAGGGATTAGAGATTAGAGATTTGAGATTAAGGATTTAGGACAAGTGATTAGAGATTATGGATAAGGGATCAATGGTTAGGGATTAGGAATAAGAGATTAGGAATTAAGAATTAAAGATTAGTGGTTAAGGATTAGGCATAGAGATTATGTATTAGGGTTTAAGGATTAGGGATTAAGGATTAAAGATGTGCTATAGATTAAAGATTAATAATTAAGGATTAGTTATTAGGGATTAGCGAATAGGGATTTCGCATTAGTGATTAGGGATTAGCGATTAAGAATTAAGGATTATAGATTATGGAGGGATGGATTAGGAATTTACATATTAGAAATACGGTGAGCGAGATTGGGGATTACGGATTACAGAATAGGTTTTTGGTTTAGGGATTATGCATTAAGGATTAGGGCATAAGAAATAGGGAATATGGATTAAGGAATAAGGATTAAGGATTAGGGATTAGATTGGGGATTATGGATTAAGAATCAAGAATTAAAAAAATTAATGATTAAGTACTAAGGATTAGGGATTAGAGATTAGCTATTAGGGATTAAATATTAGAGATTAGGAAATAAAAATTCAAGATAAGGAATTAGGGGATTGAGACTAAGGATTATAAATTTAGGGATTTGGCATTAAATATTTGGGATTAGGAATTAAAGATTACGGATTGGGATTATAGATTAAGGTTTGAGAGTTACATATTAGGAGTTAGGTATTAAGAATATGGGATTAGGAAAATAGATTAGGGCTTAGGGATTAGAAAGGGAGGGATTAAGAATTATAGATTAGAGATTTAGAATTAGGGAGAGAAGGATTAAAGACTAGGGATTGGGGATTACAAAGTAGGAGAAGGATAAGAAGAAGAAGAAGAAGAAGAAGAGGAGGATAAGGAAGAAGAGGGAAGAAGGGAAAGAGGAGAAGAAGAAGAAAAAGAAGAAGAAAACGAAGTAATAGCTCTAGTAGTTGTAGTAGTAGAAGAAGAAGAGGAATAGAAAGAGAAGGAGAAGGAGAAGGAGGAGGAGGAGGAGGAGATTTAGATGAAGGAGAAGGACAACCACAAGGAGAAAGAAAAGGAAAAGGAGAAAGAGAAGGAGAAGAACAAAAAGAAGAAGAAAATGTAGAAGAAGATGAAGAAAAAGTTGTTGAAGAAGAAGAAGAAGATAAAGTATAAGAAGAAGAAGAAGAGGAAAAAGAAGAGAAAGAAGAAGAGGAAGAAGAAGAGAAAGAAAAAATGGAAGAAGAGGAAGAATGAAGAAATAGGAAGAAGGATGGAAAAAGAAAGATGGAAAAAGGAAAGAAGAAAGGTGGAGAAGGAGAAGGAAAAAAAAGAAAGAGAAAGAGAAGGGGAAGGAGAAGAGGGGAGGAAGCAGAAGTAGAATGAGAAAAAGAAGAAGTAGAAGTAAAAGAAAAAGAACAAGAGGAACAAGAAAAATAAGAAGATGAAGAGGAAGAAGAGAAAGAAGAGGAAGAAAAGGAAGAAGAAGAAGAAGTAAAAGAAGAAGAAGAAGAAGAAGAAGAAGAAGAAAAAAGAAGAAATAGAAGAAGAGCATGAAGAAGAAGAAGAAGAAAAGAAGAGGATGAAGAAGAAGAAGAAGAAGAAGTAGAAGAAAAAGTAGAAGATGAATAATAATAATAAGGAGAAGAAGAAGAAGAAGAAGTAGAAGAAGAAAAGGAGAAGGAGAAGAAGAAGAAGAAAAAGAAGAAGAAGAAGAAGAAGTAGAAGAAGAAGAAGAAGAAGAAGAAGTGGAAGAAGAAGAAGAAGAAGAGAAGAAGAAGAAGAAGATAAAGAAGAAGAAATAAAAAAAGAAGTAAAAGAAGAGGAGAAGAAGAAGAAGAAGAGGAAGAGGAAGAAGAGGAAGAAGAAGAGAAGAAGAAGAGGAAGAAGAAGGTGAAGAAGAAGAAGAAGTGGAAGAAGAAGAAGAAGAGGATCGGTAAGAAGAAGAAGAGGAACAAATCAAATAAGAAGAAGAAGAGGAAAAAAATGAATAAGAAGAACAAGAGGAAGAAGAAGTTATAAAAGAAGAGGAAGGATAAAAAGAAGTAGAAGAAGAAGAAGAAGAAGAAATATTATAGATTAATGGGTGAGGGCTTAGGGACTAGATATTAAGGATTAAGGATTATGCATTAGAAAGGTGGGGGATTCAAGATTATGGATTAAGGCTTAAGGACATGGGGATTAGAGATTTATGATTAAAGATTACGAATTATGGATTAGGAATTAAGGATTAGAGATAAGCAATTAGGGTTAAGGTTTATGGATTAAGGATTAAGGAATAAGGATTTTGAAATAACTATTAAGAATTATATATTAGGGACTAGATATTAAGGATTAAGGATTAAGGATTAGGGATTAGTAATTAGGTTACGGGATAAGGAATATAGGGATTGAGTAGTTAAGGAATAAGTATTAGAGATTAGAGATTAGGTATTAGGGATTATGTATTAGGGATAAAGGATTAAGGATTAAGGATTATGAAATAGGGTTTAGAGATTAGAGATTTGGGATTAGGAGTTTAGGATAAGTGATTAGAGATTAAAGATTAGGGATGAAAGGTTAGAGATTAGGAATAAGAGATTAGAGATTACGTATTAAAGATTAAGGGTTAGGGATTAGGTAATAGGGATTATGGATTAGGGTTTAAAGATTTGGGATTAATGATTAAAGATTAGCGATGGAGTAAATATTAATGATTAGGGATTAGTTATTAGGGATTAAGGATTAGGGATTTGGCATTAGAGATTTGGGATTAGAGATTAGGGATTGGTGATTAAGAATTACAGATTATTGATTAGGGAGGGATGGATTAAAGATTTACATATTAGAAATTAGGGAGAGTGAGATTAGGGATTATGGATTATAGATTAGGGATAAAGAAGAAAAAGGAGAAAAAGAAGAAGGAGAAGAAGAAGAAGAGGAGGAGGAGGAAGAAGAAGAAGAAAAAGAAGAAGAAGAAGAAGAGGAAAAAGAAGAGGAGGAATAAGAAAAAGAATTGGAGGACACAGAAGAAGGGTAAGAAGAGCAAGAAGAGCAAGTAGAGCAAGAAGAAGAAGAATAAGAAGAAAATATAGAAGAAGAAGAAGAAGATGAAGAAGACAGATTATGAATTAGTGGACGAGGGATTAAGGATTAGGAATTATGTATTTGGGATTGGGGATTAAGCATTGGAAAGGAAGGGATTTGGTATTATTGATTAAAGATTAAGGATTAGGGATTACTAGTTCCAGATTAAGGATTAGGAATTAGGGATTAACGATTAGGCAAAGGTTTATGGATTAGGAAACAGTGATTTGGGAATAGGAATTAGGAATTAGGAATTAAGGTCTAAGGATTAAGGATTAAAGATTAGGAATTAGAGACTAGATTAGGGATTATAGTTTAAGAATTAGGGATTAAGGGGTTAATGATTGAGTATTAAGGATTACAGATTAAAGATTAAGCAATAAGGATTAAGAATTAGGGATTAAGGATTAGGGATTAGGGATTATGTACTAGAGATTAGAGATTTGGGATAAGGGATTTAAGATAAGTGATTAGAGATTAGATTTTAGGGGATAGGGATAAAAGATTATGGTTAAGGATTAGGGACTAGGGATTACAGATTAACAATTAAGTATTAAAGATTAAGAATTAGGATTTAAGCAATAGGTGATTAAGGATTAGGGAGTAGGGATTAAGGATTAGGGATTAAAGATTAGAGATTAAAGATTAGAGATTTAGGATTTAGCATTAGAGATTAGAATTCTTGATTAGAGATTAAAGAGTAGGGAGAGAAGGATTATGGGTTATAGATTAAGGATTATGTATTAGCAATTAAGTACTATGGATTAGGGATAAAGAAGAAGAAGAAAGAAGAAGAAAGAAACAGAAGAAAGTAAGAAGAAAGAAGAAAGAAGAAAATGAAAGAAGAATGAAGGAAGAAGAAGAAGAAGAAAAAGAAGAAATAGAAGAGAAGCATGAAGAAGAAGAAGAAGAAAAGAAGAGGATGAAGAAGAAGAAGAAGAAGAAGAAGAAGAAGAAGAAAAAGTAGAAGATGAATAATAATAATAAGGAGAAGAAGAAGAAGAAAATGTAGAAGAAGAAAAGGAGGAGGAGAAGAAGAAGTAGAAGAAGAAGAAGTAGTAGTAGTAGAAGAAGAAGAAGAAGAAGAAGAAGAGAAGAAGAAGAAGATGAAGAAGAAGAAGAAGAAGATAAAGAAGAAGAAAAAAAAAGAAGTAAAAGAAGAGGAGAAGAAGAAGAAGAAGAGGAAGAGGAAGAAGAGGAAGAAGAAGAGGAAGAGAGAAGAGGAAGAAGAAGGTGAAGAACAAGAAGAAGTGGAAGAAGAAGAAGAAGAGGATGTGTAAGAAGAAGAAGAGGAACAAGTCAAATAAGAAGAAGAAGAGGAAAAAAATGAATAAGAAGAAGAAGGGGAAGAAGAAGTTATAGAAGAAGAGGAAGGATAAGAAGAAGTAGAAGAAGAAGAAGAAGAAATATTATAGATTAATGGGCGAGGGCTTAGGGATTAGGTATTAAGGATTTAGGATTATGCAATAGAAAGACAGGGATTCAAGATTATGGATTAAGGTTTAAGGACATGGGATTACAGATTTATGATTAAAGATTACGAATTAAGGATTAGGAATTAAGGATTAGAGATAAGCAATTACGGTTAAGGTTTATGGATTAAGGATTAAGGAATAGGGATTTTGAAATAACTATTAAGAATTATATATTAGGGACAAGATATTAAGGATTAAGGATTAGGAATATAGGGATTGAGTAGTTAAGGAATAAGTATTAGAGATTGGAGATTAGGTATTAGGGATTGTGTATTAGAGATAAAGGATTAAAGATTAAGGATTATGAAATAGGATTTAGAGATTAGAGATTTGGGATTAGGAGTTTAGGACAAGTGATTAGAGATTAAAGATTAGGGATGAAAGGTTAGGGATTAGGAATAAGAGATTAGAGATTACATATTAAAGATTAAGGGTTAGGGATTAGGTAATAGGGATTATGGATTAGGGTTTAAAGATTAGGAATTAATGATTAAAGATTAGTGATAGAGTAAATATTAATGATTAGGGATTAGTTATTAGGGATTAAGGATTAGGGATTTGGCATTAGAGATTTGGGATTAGAGATTAGGGATTGGTGATTAAGAATTATGGATTATGGATTAGGGAGAGATGGATTAAAGATTTACATATTAGAAATTAGGGAGAGTGATATTAGGGATTATGGATTATATATTAGGGATAAAGAAGAAAAAGGAGAAAAGTAAGGAGAAAAAGAAGAAGAGGAGGAGGAGGAAGAAGAAGAAGAAAAAGAAGAAGAAGAAGAAGAAGAGGAAGAAGAAGAGGAGAAATAAGAAAAAGAATTGGAGGACACAGAAGAAGGGTAAGAAGAGCAAGAAGAGCAAGAAGAAGAAGAATAAGAAGAAAATATAAAAGAAGAAGACGATGAAGAAGACAGATTATGAATTAGTGGACGAGGGATTAAGGATTACGAATTATGTATTAGGGATTGGGGATTAAGCATTGGAAAGGAAGGGATTTGGTATTATTGATTAAAGAT